>JANHFL010008176.1:242142-273805 GCA_032468155.1 Oxyrhabdium leporinum
CTGTTAATCACTACACTTTTTCCTATTCTACAAATACATTTCCCAGTTTTATCTGAGTAAGTAAAATAGACACACATAGATTTTTAGAAATTTTCACTTATGCTTTTGTTATTACTATAATTGTATCCTTTCTTGGCTCCACAGCATCATTCAGGCACTGAGTCAGGTTATTGCACTAGGTACCATCTAACTACACTGAACCAATTAAGTATATGTGACATGATGGAAGCTCCAAGATCCCAGTGTTCAAACACAACAATTAATAGACAGCTGCAACAGCCTATTGATTCATGGCAAGAGGCAGTTTTTCCCTGTGTTTTCCCAGCTCGTTATTTCCAAAGCAATTCCTACAACTACAATTCCGACAACACAGGCACAGTTCACCAAGGCTTGTATGTTTTGCTCAAAATTCGTTCTGCTCAGGGCTCACAATTCCATAGGGCTGGAATAGATACAGAAACAAATTTCCCACGCCAAAATGCTAATACTTAGAAGAAATGACACCACAAAATTATTGCAGCCTAAGGGAACCTGAGTAGAAAGCTATCAAACATCGGAGTGGGAGAGAAACAGCGAAGTCCCATTGCCAGCTATTAGAGTCAGAAAGGGATGGGAGTTAGGCCTTCAAGTCAGAAATTATAGGTATCTTCAATCTATTTAAAATGTAGAGTATGTAATATTCAGTTTGCTGCACAGCAATTGATCCCTGCCTGTTGCCATGAGAAGCAGACAGGTCCCCCCACCTTCTCCCACGAAGGAAGAACGCCTCCTCTCCTTCCTGAAGTTTCCAAAATCTGCACTGCATATTCTGTGAGGAACAGCCATTCCCTAGAGCCAGCTTCCTCACAGCTTCCTGGCACAGCTTGAAATTCCCCAAGAAATCAGCCTCCCCAAGGCAAATTTGCTTACAGCTTCAGCTCAGTAACTCCAGAGGCAACCTCAGAGAAGCAAAAGTACTTTCAGGGCTCTTTAGAAGGCACCGAATGTCTATGTCTGCCGAGAGCTGGCAAGTAGGAAAACTTAAAAACGATACCCTGCCTCTTTCCTAGCTAGGATCTTTGGAACCAGCCACTGTGTACCCCCAGAAATACATAAGTCAAGATGAGAATGAGAATTATTGCCTAGCTGAGTCTGACTAAAGGCAAGAGAACAATATACCTGTTATTCAGCATATTAAAAAAGGGTGACAAGCAGCAAACTGAATGCAAACCTATAAAATGGTCAACCTTTTGATCCTTATAAACTAACATGTTCTCCACCTTCTACTATCGCCACCTGTCTTCCTTACTATCCTTTACATCAGCCTTTCCTTCTAGGTATTACCAGAGAAGTGGTACTGCAGCTTCCATCATCCCCCAACTAGCATAGTCATTAGCTATATGGGATTGGAAGTGAAATAAGTTATAATCCAATACTTCTGTAGGGCAGCTAATTAGGGAAGGCTGATTTACCCCATAACTCTAAGGAATTCCAAATGTTTTTCATTTCAAATAGCCTTGTTTAAATTCTTGTGCAGCTGCAAGCACAACTCTTTCAAAGTCAAAAGAGTTTGGAAACTTTTGCAGATCATTAACAGCAAGCATTAACACTCTGGTTTCAGAATGGGATATTGAAAATATATACAATCCACCAATTAAATTGCTATTGTCTTTTCATCGTGAACAGAATTAATGGTCCTATAAATCAGGGATGTCCAACCTGGACAACTTTAAGACTTGTGGACTTCAACTCCCAGAGTTCTCCCAACCAGCCAAGTTGAAGTCCACAAGTCTTAAAGTTGCCAAAGTTGGACACCCCTACTGTAAATGTTAAAAATAATTCAAGAGATTATAAATCTCTCCACAAAGAATGGTTTCTGATTTATTTAGCTGCTGAAAATCTTGCTTTCTTAGAGTTTTTTCAGAAATACAATTACATTCTTCTCCAGATGCAGATATACACCGTGTAAGGAAGTTGGGAGTTCCAAGCTGAAGAGAATAGTTGTTAGGTACATGGAAATGTCACTTACTCAAGAAACTGCAAAACATATTTTGATGGTGTGTGAGACATTCCAGCAATTCTGATGACTATGCTTCAAGCAGCCAAACATCTAATACAATAGAAGAGAAACGGGGACATTTGAAATTACTGTGAGATCAAAAATGAAAAGATTCACCTGAGGTATAGTTTGGTGTGATAGCAAGGCTAGATAAGAAACTGATTCACACTAAGGAGAAAAATGTGCTGGTTTGTACCACTTTCGATTGTGTATCTGTGTATGCATGTGTATATGTTCAGGAAGTAGGATTTTAACCTTTTTCTTGACATGTTAGATTTCTATACAGAGGGAGTTTTTCTACGTCAAGTTATAGTCCCATAATCTACAATTATACAGTTTAGCCTCAGTTTTTATTGCCTGAGAATTAACAAAACTGACATCACAAGAACTACTGTATGGCTTGGAGGGTCAGTGGGATTTGAGCTAAGTTTCACATAAGACAATAAAGTGGTGTGGCTTGCTCAGAAACTAATCTGTTAGGAATTAAATCTTTCTACTGTGATTATTAAACGAGACATCAATAAAGGAGAATATTTATAGTTCAGGGTTGAAATGAGGGGTCCTTGGTGCTGAGTTTGCTTGTTTTCTTGCAGATGTTTCATTATCCAAACTAGGTAACATCATCAGTGCTAGACTAGGCTAGCATTGATGATGTTACTTAGTTTCGGTAATGAAATGTCTGCAAAAAAACAACTAAGAAAACAACCAAGCTCAAAGAGCACCAAGGACCCTTCATAAATGAGACATAAATGTTAAAAACTCAGTATTTCTATGTCCCCATACAGAACGCAGCGGAAGAGTCCTAGAAGATGATGTAATAATTCTGCAATGGTGAATGCTCCTGTGCAGGGGTGTCAAACTCATGCCATCATGGTGGCATCACATGACGTATCGGGACTTTTTTCCCCTTCACTAAACTGGGCATGGGCATGGCCAGCATATGATGCATCCAGCCATAGGCCAGGAGTGTGACAGCCCTGCTCTTGTGTGTTAAGTCTATTGGAATCTGAGCACTGTACAATGTGATATATAAGATATGAAAACATGGAGAATGGCTACTTCTACTGTTCAACCTTAATTTGGGGAAAGCAGTGGAATTCAATAAAACTCAGATACACTGGCAATTTGGAGAGAATACTGGCTTGTTTTTTTTCATTAGAATGTTTCTTTCACTAATATTCTTTGTTTTTATAGAAGAGATTCTTGTCCTACATTCCAGCCAATGAGAGAGACTTATGTTCAAACCATGTCAAGTAACAAGCCCTATATAAAAGGGGGGAAATTAACAAGATGATGATGATAATAACAAATGATAATAACAAAGCAGCACAAATGTTGAATCAGTTTCTGAATATACAGAGACCAACCCTGGGTAAGGTGCCCTAAACTGAAGATGACTTGTACAAATGTATTTGTACATTTCATTAGCAAGGGTTAACACTTGGAGTTTCTAATTCTGATATCAAAAGGTACTTGGGAACGCTTGCTGTACACAATTCACGTAGAGATATAGCACAGATATTCAAGAAGTAAATTGTTTCAACAGCTGAGTTACAATTGGAGCTGGAATTAAAACAAGATGATAAAAATGAGAAGAGTGTGCATTTAATTCATTGACATATTTGATAACTTCAAATTAAAGTGTTCTAAAGCAATTATAAAAGTCTAATTTGCAGTTAGCACTTAAAGCCTGTAATATATTATTCCAAAATTTATGTAACAGGGTTTTGCATCAAAAACTAACATTTACCACTCAGTGTTTTATAACTGACAGCATTGTTTAAATCTTTTAGTACTTGTTTCTATGAAAACTGAATTAGAATAATTACTGTAAATCCCATTTGATAGCCACTGGACTATTTCTGCTCTGTTGTGCTATGTCTGCACCCTCCAATTTATGAACTATTATTGACAAAAAGCAATTTGCAGACTTCAAGTGACCACTGAAATCCCCCCTTTTTTGTGTGTTTTTCAAAGCACTCCTGTGACTGCAGTACAAAAATTTGGTGAATTGCAAATGTCATGGTTTCCTGCCAATTTTCAGTGAGAAATCAAATAAATATATTTAAACCTTCACATAAACTGCTAACAGCCTCCATGAAAAATAGAGCAAAAATTAGAATTTGCCTTGCCCATTTGTATAAGTATGACTTTATTACTTCTTGTGTTCTCCAGCCATCAGAAATAATAGGAGAAAAAAGCCTCCAGCCACAAAGGTTACTTTTTAAAATTATATATATATATATCCAGGAAAATCACTGTATTTTTCACATGATTTGGAGCACTAGTTTGATTTGCACAGAAGACTGATTAGGAGGCATACTTGATTACCAAGTTATTCTATAAGCTCTAACTGCAAAAAAGATCTAAGCCTTTAAAGCAGCATGCCCAGATTATTGCTTTAGCATTTTCTCATAGATAACAGAATAATAGAGTTGGAAGGGACCTTAGAGGTCTTCTACTCCAACCCCCTGCTCAAGCTGGAAACCCTATGACACTCCAGACAAATGATGATTTATCTGGTAACTCTAAATTAGACAATACAAGCATATATATGTTTCATGACTGGATCCAATTATATTGTACATGGATCAGCAATACAAGAGGTCTGATGTTGCCCAATCACATCGCTTGAGTGATATGGAGGAAGGCATTGCCAGTGATGATTCAGCAACATCACACAATTCAATTCAAACCTTTATTGTCAGCGCACAACATGTGTACAATGAGATTGGCTGAGCCTCCCTTAGTGCACCCCCCCCAACACAATACAACTCACAGTGAAAGACAGAAAGTCCCCAACCCAGTAAATCATACTAACAAAGACACAGTCCTATTGCACCAATGTGAATGTATTGCACGTTGCACCAGCCATGCAAGTACTACATAGTTATGATGTTACTATGCATTCTATTTTTCAGCCTGTTTGTGCAACTGGCTATGCTTCTATATCTCCTTCCCGATGGTAGGAGAGTAAAGAAGTGCTGGTCTGGGTGTGAGTCGTCCCTGAGGACTTTCCTCACTCTTCTACGGCAGCGACACACTTTAAAGCCCATCTGGAGAGAAGCACATCTTTGAATATTCCCCACTCTCACACAGGCAAAATCATCCTTGGATTGTAATCTGAAATGTTAGGCTTCTGAGCAAGTTATTAAGACATACCGCTATCTTGATGACAATGCTGTTAAACGTCAAGTCTGTCTTGGAGCTGTCCTTGGTGCTGTTTTCTAGCTGTCTGAAGTTCTGCAGCCTGAGGAACGCAAGTACTCCTGAACCTATTCCTCACAACCATATTGCTGCCCATCAGCCTTCTCAAGTGGCCATTTCGTGTCCTAGGGGCATGATGTGACTCCCATCATTGAAAACTACAATTCACAGTCATGTATAGCACTATTAAAATACACAATGCATTACACACTCATGCCATTAGCATGGGTTCAGATAAGTAAGAATCAATGTTTCTTATGCATAGTCAATACATCAATCAATAAAGGATAATATTTGTAGCTCAGGGTTGAAATGAAGGGGCCTTGGTGCTCTCTGAGGTTGGTTGTTTTCTTGCACATGTTTCATTTACCCAAACCAGGCTAACAACATCAGTGCTAATTATGTTACTTACTTTGAGTAATGAAAGGTCTGCAAGAAAACAACCAACCTCAGAGAGCACCAAGGACCCCCGTTAAGCAATCTTTAGATATGATTGGAGACTAGACAAATTCATCAAATATCAGATAATCCTGTAGCCATGAGGAGGCAGAACAAACTTCACCGTTTCAGCCTCTGGCTGAAACAATAGCAACAGTAATTGCCACAGTAGCTCCAACAACAGCTCATGCCCACATTCTAGAGAAATAACAGAATTAGGATCAATCAAAATAGATAAAATCAATTAGTATCTTATTAATTCAGGAATATGTCTAAATTGTGTTTCTACATAAATGTGATTTTAAGAAGAATCAAATAAATACTTTTAACAAAAATATTGACTTATTACCAAAAACTCAAATATCTGTCTTTCTTTCAAATTAAACTAGCTCCTTTTCATGAGAGTAACACCTGAAGGAACAATAACAACAACAGCATGGAATAAACCTCTAATGTTGCCTGTGCTGCAAATGGAATGATACAGGGGTTTTTATAATTGTCACCTGAGACAGCAGATGTTTTAGTAATGCTACATAAATGGAATGTTCATGTTTTAACACTATGTTTCTTCTGAATACAAGTTGCTAGAAGGAGGAGTAGGATATCAAGTTATCAAACTAGAATTGATATCTTCACACATCTGGTGGGACAAAACTGCAAATAGAATGTTAGTCTGGCTCTGAGTGGCAAATGGAAACAAGGCAACCAGTTCAGTATTTGTTATAGCCACATCATTGTGCTATTCTAGTACTGTTTCAAATAGGGCTATATAACAAATGTCAGAAAACATCTAATCAGAGAATAGCTACCAGCGCTGGTTTACCTTCTGATGGCAATAGAGAGATTATCTCTGAGAACTTTATAGACTTACAGTTATGTCATTCTTAATCATGTTGAAGTGTGGAAATGAATATTACTGATGTCCTTCCAAATGTGATTACAGGAATCCATTAAAAGATGGATGCTGGGGAATATTTCATTTTGCAACAGAATGAGCTTTCACTTTCCCACATCCCCTAAATCCAGCAAAGACACACCTGAGCCCAGAGAATGGGCAATGCTTTTTAGCACATGTTCTTTCTGAATATCCGTTTTGGCATAAGCCACTGGGTGCTATTTAGCTAACCAGGGGGGAAAAAAGAATCCAAACCAAAAAGCTCTTTCCCTCCCCACTCCCTGCCTGGCGCAGCATGAGTCACTGCCATTTAGGAGTTTGGTAGTTTGCTATTCTCTTTCTCTCTCCCTCCTTCCCCCGCTCTTCTTCCCAGGTTCGAGTCCTCTGACAAATCTGTTTTTAGCAGCATCTCAGGCACCCTATAATCTAGTAAAATCTTTGCTGTATAGTCTGGAGCTGCATTCAATCTTTTCATTCAAAATTTCATTTTTCCTTCTTTGTACTGATGTCCTAATACCTCATCAGCTCTGCAGATACTCTGTCCAGGGAGCATTGCAAAGGATGTTCTCTGACACCTTTGCAAATGACAAAAAGATTGCTTGAGACAGCCATTCAACCCAAAGCAACATTTTTTCCAGGTTTTAATATACAAAAGTGTAAAGGTGCAGAGTCCGTACATATCAGATGAAGGTCTTTAAGTATCTTCACAAAGACCATTCTGAACTCTGTTCTGCTAAAATCCAACAACACAAATGAATTTAAGCAGGGACCTGGAACCCTTGAATCCCCTAGCTATGGCACTGTTGTCTCTCCTGGATACAACAGTTGATAAGAAAACTAATTTGACAAAGAGCTTCATCTCATTCCTGGAGCTTTGAAACAAACTATTTCCTTTTCCTCTGAAGTGCCTCTTCCAACAATCCCTAGGTACGAGAGTGGATGCAGAAATATGTAATCAGCAATTCCAAGATTACAGAAATAATTGCCAGATGCCAGTTCACCATTTCCTCAAACCAACCACCCAGAAGCTGAGAATACAAACTGGCAGGAGGGCAAGAGGAAAAAGACAACAGACTATTTGTCTGAAGCATCCTGAGAAATAAAACATGTTTGCATAGGACAATTTTCAGATTGAGTTGGAAGGGAAAGGAGAGAGTTATGCCCCCTTGAAAGCTCCGTAAATATTTCACTGCTTCAGATACAATTTTCATACAATTGACTAAGATGTAGCTCTTAGAAACTTTGGCAGATTCCTCTAAAAATCAATAGAAGTGCAGAAAAAGTAGTTCTCTGATTAAAATAATGTGAGACTATTTCAAAGCAAAGATCTTCTCAAAATGGCTTACAATGCAAACAATTAAAATAATATTATACAAAACACAAGTGTTCAACAGCAGCATACAGTCCTCAAGTAACAGGTAAAGTACAGCATAAAATTTAAAAGTGGCCATCCCTTTCTCTAAAACAGAAAAATCTGACTAAGGTGCATTAAAAATACCCGCATGTCCTGTGGGAAGGTATGTGGCATGGGTAGGCCAATCACACCAAAGTCCATCTCCTTTCCTCATGGCAACCTTATAACACTAAGTGAGGCTTCCCAGAAAGGTCCAGGCAGGTTCATATGCACACAGGGAGATCCTCACGTGGTCCCAGGCCACAGATGGCTTTGCAAATAATTATTGTCACCTCAAATGATCTTTTAGTCACACCAGAATATTGTACAGTCCATAAACAAAAGGGGACTTTACATAGTCCCACGTAGAAACAGAAGCTGTTCAGCTTCCAGCTGACAGATTCCACCCGTTTTCACAGCAAATGGGCAAATCTGGAAGTTTCAAACATTAAGCCTCCCTTCTCTTTAGAAAATAACTACTGAAATACCCGTTGCCATCCTAGTCAGAATGCTGGCCACTGTGTCAAAAGCAAGCTAAGATCAATTCTAACACTGACTGAAGAAAACAGCCAGATTGCTCTATGCCTGATAAATGTTACACAAGTGGCCAGCAGTGGCATCAAGCTGATAAGAAGAGCTCCTTCCTCTGAATAACAATGAGCAGGAGTTGACATTTCAGGGGTGCTTGTATGAATGAACTTTTCTATTTCTGTCACGCCTTTCCTTTAAAAAAAAAGAAGAAGAAGCTCTGCGGGTGGTGATCCCTCCTCTGTTCATTACTGCTTAAAGGAAATAAATGGCAAAATGAAGAAAGTGCTAAAAACCAAGGCTGTTGTCAGGCTCATTTCAGATATTTTAACACATTACTTTGGGCAGATGTCCGATGAGGATTCATGGTAAACTAGATATCCTTGAAGCAGCAGTGTTGGCTTTGTGTATATTTTCCCATGGGAAAGATTCTTTGTCTTTAATTCCAAAGTTTCATTTCAAATTTACCTGCACCCTTTCTTCATTTGTAACTTTTGGAAATCAAAGTTTTAACTACCCTTTTATGTTCTTAAACCTGTACTTAAAACTTCTCTTGCTGAGGATTGAAATAATTTCAGCCGGTCCTGTAAAATCTGTTGATCCAAACATTTGTAATATGCACCTAACAAGCTATTTCCCAAAGTAATTAGAAAAAGAAGCATCAGCCACTCACTGCTGCCCTGAACCACAAGATGAGTGGTATATAAACTTGATAAATAAGTATGCCAACTTAGTGTTTTTTCAAAGGTGTCGACCATGGTTTGGGGGAAGATGGCATTCCCTCATCTTCCAGAACTCTAAACTTTCTGGAAACCATTGTTTTGTGGGTCTCCTCATAAGTAGCAGCTTGTCTGGCTGGGGGATCTCAAGACCTCTCCTTGTTCAGAGAGGGATCCTGAAGAGCCAGTCTATTTGCCAGTTCTTTATTCTGCTGTACTTGGCCATTCCAAGTTTAGAGTTCTGTTCTGTTGCTGTTTTCAAAACAGCATACAGAACAGAACAGAACTGAAGCTGGAAGGGAAATTGGAGATCTTCTAGTCCAGCCCACTGCTCAAGCAGGAGAACCTATAAAATCTCAGACAAATGACTGTCCAGTCTCTTCCGAAAAACCTCCAGTGATGGAGCACCCAAGATTTCTGAAGGCAAGCTGTTCCACTGGTTAATTATCCTTACTGTTAGGAAGTTTCTCCTTAATTCCAGGTTGCTTCTCTCTTTGATCAGTTTCCAACCATTATTTCTTGTCCTACCCTCTGGTGCTTTGAAGAATAATTTGACCCCCTCTTTGTGGCAGCCCCTCAAATACTGAAATATTGCTATCATGCCACCCCTAATTCTTCTTTTCTTTAGACTAGCGAGACCCAAAATCTGCAGCCATTCTTCATATGGTTTAGTCTCCAGGTATCAGGGCAAGGAAGGAGAGAAAAATATGGAGAACTTCCAGTTCTCTGGTCCCAGGGAATAAATGCTCTGTAAGATTGGAGACCTCATAGCAGAAATCTATGGATCTTCTGTTGCCATTTACTGACATCAAAGGAGACATCCTCCTCTCTCATGCTCTCTTCCCCCTGCTTCCAGTGCAGAGAGAACGTCTAATCCTATGTCACTGCTGAGGCTGAGATTGAATTGGAATAGCAATTGGCACTTCTTTAGGCCATCTTAGTTTTCTGCCAGCTCCTGCGTGGGATAGCAGCACTTTAGTGCTGCCACGTGGAGGAGCCAATTTTCACCAAACATTCTGAAGAAATTGTTATGTCATGTTTTTATGTTTTATATGATATTTTGTTCTTGCTATGGACGAATACTAAATTCTGACAAGCAAATATCCTGATTCCAAAAAATGGACTGCTGTTATAAGACTCAGCAATTGTAGTATTGGTTGTTGCAGTTATTATTATGCAACTGAAATCTAAATGGAATATCTCCAGACTGTACTGACACCTCTGAATAGTGTCATTTATTTATTGTCTAGGCTCCATTACTGTTAGGTAAGAATAACAACCTCTCTGAGAACGAATGAGTTACAATACAGACCAACAAAGAATCCGAACTTCTGGGATTCATTTTCTGCAAGGAAAGGAATAGTGTCACCTATGTTTTAAATTTTGCCAAAGCCCTAGGGACAAAAAAAAAATGGGTAGGAGGTTGGGTAGTAAAAGGGTAGTGCAGCAACTATAGAAAACATCAAAAGCTGTCAATGAGATAAGAAAGGGAAGCTTGAGGGAAAATTAGGATCAAAAGGGCAGATGGTTGAGGTAGAAATACAGAAAATGGGGAAATTATCTAATAGAAGGCTCTTTAAAAAACTCTTAGCAATCTTATATGGTCCGGAAAGACTATATTCTTTGAGTTAAGAAGGAAACCAGGTAAGTCAGGAAACAGTAGAATTAAAAAGACTGGACAAGTAAGTAATGGATTGGTGAGCAAGATTTTGTTTTTAAAAAGAATAATGATGTGAGAGATGAAAAGAAACAATTTTTTTTAGCACTGGGTTGGCTGAGTTAGAGTTTGGATGGGAATCCAAAAGGGACTGTAAACAATATTGAAATATCGAAAAATATTACAGAAGACCTTGGCAAAGCCCTTCTCAGCTGTTGCCAAAAATGAACAGGAAAACATCCATGGAGTCACTAGCAGTGAACATGACTGTCAGAGAGGTTTTATCTTGAAAGCTCACACAGGCCCTAACAATGAGTCATGATGTATTATTGGTAGAGGAGCAGAGTAAATACAAAAGGTAGTTCAATAGAAATAGACTGCCAGACAGAAAATCAAAGGGTCTGTGACCATTAAATTATAGCTGTATCTGTAAGAGATGCATACAAGAAGGATCCTGCCAATTGGGCCTCTACTGATATTACCAGCAGTGTGATTTCACATGCCTAAAGGAACAAGGAAAGTTAAGGGGTTCGAGTTAATTTTGGATATTGATTTGAACTAATGAGACAATTTCTTAATGGTTGTTAGTAGGTGCCCTTGTTTTCCTCTAATTTCTGCTTCTTCCCACTTCCTCCTAGTAAAAATTCATGAACATTGAAACAATTGTACTTAACTAATGTGCAAAACAGTTAGAAAACAAGCAGCTTTAAAGCATATTTTTCTATGCTGTTCTGTCTCAAAACTCAAGTCCATATAATTAATTTGCCTGTTTGTTTGTTCAGACAACCTGACATGAAATTCCTCAGCATCTTTAAGAAGTTTACAATTCCTTTTTTTTTTCATTAAAAATTCATAGTATTCTTGAGAATAAGGTATGGAACTTACCTTACTCATAATCATGAGAGAAAGGTGTGGATCTCTTATGGAAGGGGAAGAATAACTTTCATGCTCAAACAATCCACCAAATCATTTATGATTCCATTCTGCTAGAGGTGCAACATTTAATTTCACCTGGAATTTGGGTATCACCTTCAGGACCGAACACAGAGGAATAGGCCATAAAAAGGGAATTACTACAACTGGCTGAAAGATTCCCCATTCCCAGAATGACAGGCTTTAAGGCTAGAGAATGGCAACAAAGAGAGAGCATGCTATATCTGCAAAGAAGCCATCAATTCACGGTCGGGCTTTCCTTCCACACTCCCCATCAAACTCTCCCCAGTACTCCAGACACTAACTAATGATGTATTGATCGTTGCCTCAGCAGTTTAGAATAGAAGAGAAATGGAAACACTGAAATGGAACACAGCCTTCTTGCTTTAATTAAAATGTGTTAAAAGGTACAATTAACGGAAGCCTGAAGTGCTGAGCATATAAACAAAGTATATAGGTAACTCTAAATGAGGGTTTAATTGAGCAATCACCTAGCCTTGTCCATATAATTCTAAGAGACAGCTTGGCCCAGATACTCCCATTATTATTTATGTCTTTTTTCTTATTGGTGGGAAAAAGGCCATTAAGTAGGAAAAGGCAGAATGTTCTGATATTAATGTTAGAAACTCTCCATCTTGAAAGTTCCTGCAGATGTTTTAGATAGTGTTATGCCGCCTATCAAATCCAAACAACGTATTCTATAATCAAAAGATGTCACTGAAATACATCTAACAGCTCACTGATTTCTCTGTAACAAGCAACAGAGAGAGAGAGCGTGTGCTATTTGAATAAAGCACCAGGCATCAATACAGACCCAAGTCTTATGATCTGAAATGTGACAGATTGTTATAACAGAAACTTAGGCAACTAAAAATAAGGGAGAGGGTGTAGAAGAAGACCTGAGAGCCAAGATTCCAACATTTTGTCTCAAAAATAAGAAGCAAAACAAGGTTTGATTCTGTATTAAGAAACATGGATTTTGCCTGAGTATATAGGAGTAAGAAAATAAGCACCACCTTTCATATAAAGCATGTAAGACTCATAAAATGAGTCATATAAATCTTTCAGTTTATGAAATCTTTCAACTATGGCATAAAAAGTAAATGAAATATGTGGATTCACAAGGCTATTGTTCCAATTTTTCACATAGATTGTCTCTTCCCCTTAAGGAAGCAAAACAGCCCTAAATTCTTGACTTTTTCAATTTCTCCCCTGTGAGTGTTAGAATTTGGAAAAAATGCATGGCTGCCATGCAAGGTGTAAGAGCCTATATTTCCTAATCAATAGTGGACAATAGTCTTTCTTTCTCTAGGGTAGGGGTGTCAAACTGGCGGCCCATGGGCCGGATGCATCATGCGCAGGCCACGTCCACCCCAGCTCTGCGAAGGGAAAAGACATTGAGAAACATCATGTGACAGCTAACATGCTGCTGTGAGTTTGACACCCGTGCTCTAGGACAGTGGACCACTGGTGGTCCACGAGAAGATTTTAGTGGTCCACAGAAAAATTGTATTTTTTATATTGTACTAAATACTATTTATCTTTTAAAAAAATTAATATAAGTGGTCGGTGGGATTTAAAATTATGAATTTAGTGGTCCCTGAGGTCCGAAAGGTTGGTGACCTCTGCTTTAGGAGTTCATTTGTGTCAGATGTCAGCTTGGAAATCTATCAGGGTTGAACCTTGGAATATTTGCCATCATACAAGGAATCCTGAATATCTATAGATCAGGAGTGTCAAACTCATGTCGCCATGGGGGCATCACGTGACGTATCGGGACTTCACTTTCTTTTTCCCCTAAACTGGGCATGGGCATGGCCAGAGTATGACGCACCCAGTCCATGGGATGGGAGTTTGACAGCCCTGCTATAGACAGTCTGTGAGACAGCAGTATTGGAAAAATCAAAGGCAATTTTTAAAAAACGGACAGAAGATAAGGAGGAGGGATACCGTTATTGCTGATGCTCAAAAATTTAAAAGATCTGAAAGAAATAGTAACTGACAGACCACCCTGCCAAAATGATATCCATTGGGTCATCAATCGGAAGGGACATTAGAGGTCTTCTAGTCCAACCCTCTGCTCAAGCAGGAGACCCCATACCGGGTGTCGGCAACCTGCGGCTCCAGAGCTGCATGTGACTCTTTCGGCCCTCTGCTGTGGCTCCCTGTCGGATGATCCCATCAGTGGCTGCCCCCCCCCTTGCCCTCCCCTCCCAGTCACTCCTCGCCTGACCTGAGAAAGTAAGGGTGATGGCGGGGGATGGAAAAACGGCCGGGACTGATTCTCCAGCACCTCACTCTTGCTGGAGCTTCTTCCGGGCCTTGTTGGTGCTGGGCATGCTTCGGTCACTTGGGGAGATGCTCTCTTCCCCAAGACACTGGCCTGACCTGGCCACGACCGATGCTGGCCTTGCTAACATGAGGGCTGGCAGGGTGGGAATGGGATCCAGGAGGAAGGGACAACAGAAAGGGGGACGGGCCTGCAGTGTCACAGCTTTAAACCTTGCATGGGGGACTTTCACCGCCCAGAGGATGCTTTTCAATCAAAGCTGCTCGCGGCATTGCTCCGCTGGAGGAGTAAAGAAGCTCAGGGCAGCGGGAAAAGGGGGATGGCCCCGCTGAACCTCACACGCCCACCCCAGGGGTCAGGCTCAGAGAAAGCCGGAACATCCTTGCCAAAGATGCTCACCCGTCAGCTGGTCAACCTGCTCGCCCCACGCGCCTTTGCTGCCTTTTGTTCAAGCCTGGCCGCTCACTTGAAGAGGGTCTCCCTGCTCGTGCATGCCCTCCCGGTCCTGCCACAGCTGGCCAGGGTGTCGCGAGAAGAGAAGGAGGGGGAGGAGGGTCATCTTCGGTGAAGCTTCCACCACAGCTCACATTCATTCCTCAGCCAGCCCAGATTTCCAAAAAGTTGCCAAGAAGAAAGAAAACGAGTAGCGAAGAGCCCCAAGGAGAGCTCACTGGGTTAGCCCAGCCCCGGCTTTCCGAAAGAGAAAGAAGAGACACAGAGACAAAGACAGAGTGGGAGGGACACATACACACACACACACACACACACACACACACACGGGGAGAGGAAGAGAGAGGGGGGAGAGAGACAGAGAGACACACATACACAGATACAGAGACACAGAGAGAGAGAGAGAGAGGGAGAGATGCAGACACACACACAGATACAGAGAAAGGGGAGAGAGGGGGGAGAGAGAGAGGGGGAGATACAGAGAGAGGGAGAAGGGGAGAGAAAGAGGAGACAGAGAGAGAGAGAGGGAGAAATAGAGAGAGAGACAGAGAGAGTGAGTGGGGGAGAGAGAGAGTGGGGGAGGGAGGGAGAGAGAGAAAGAGAGGGAGGGAGGAGGAGGGGGAGAGAGAGAGGGAGGAAGAGAGAGAGAGAGAGAGTGAGAGGGATTGGTCAAAAGGGTTTTGTGTTTTTTAACAACAGGTTCTCTGCGCTAATGACTGGCTGGATAGGCGTGGCTGGGGGGTGTCATGTGACTGGGTGGGAGTGAGTGACGTCAAGTTGGCCATGCCCGCCCAGGTTTTGTGGCTCCTGATGTTTTCTTTTCTGTGGGAAACTGGTCCAAATGTCTCTTTGAGTGTTTAAGGTTGCAGGCCCCTGCCCTATACCATTTCAGATAAATGGCTGTCCAGTCTCTTCTTAAAGACCTCCAGTGATGAAGCACCCACAACTTCTGAAGGCAAGCTGTTCCATTGAGCACACAATACAAGGGAATTGAATACAAGTGATGGAAGTGACTGAACAACCACAGACAATGTGATAAATATAGCAACAGAGGTAAAAATGATATGGAGGACAAACTAGGCAAAATATGCAAAACTGCTTGGTTAGAAACAATGAAACATGCCTTTTCTGATGAAGGACCTAAGTGCTTTTATCATTAAACTGTATTAGCCATGTATAATGCAGGTAATAAATAAAGTTCAAAATGTAACAATGACCGCCTGCCAAATACCTGCAAAAGGTTTTGAAAAGGTTTACATTTCTCCCTCACTCTACAGAGGAATCTGTTGATTCTCCAAAGGGAAGCACAGAGTTTATGCTAGCCTGGTCCTAGAACACGGTCAGAATAAGGTTTCCTTTCCTCAGCAGTCTGTTCCAGTCCACGCTCTAGTGATTACTACCAGACACAGACCTGACGCGTCTGCGTCGTTCCTGATTTCTCTTTTACTTCATTGACAATTAGTCTCAGATGTAGGCTGGAAACTGTAGGGAGCAGCTTGTTCTAATTGAAAGACCAAGAGTAGAGCTGAACGATTTTACCAGCTCTCAAAGAGTAGCCCAAAACACAAATCGTATGGAGCCAGCAGGTAACTTTGGATCTGTGAGAGCCCTCTTGCAGAATGGTTGAGAGGGTCGGCAAGATCAATCACAAAACAAGGGATGCCCCAAAGCGAAGCTTTTGTCTGCCGCCATCTCCCAATTTTTTTTTATTCTATTAAAAATACCTCCAGGATCTACAGTATGTAGTTGCCAGAAGCATGGTTTAAAATATAAACTAAATTTGGTTTAATTAAAAAAAAATGTAGATACTTTTACTGGGGGAGGGGGAAATGACACTGAATTAGTGGTTTACACTACAGTTTTCTTGGCAACATTTTTAGAAGTGGTTTGCCCTTGCCTCCATCCTAAGGCTGAGAGAGAGTGACTGATCACCCAGCTGGCTTTGTGCCTAAGATGGGTTTACACCTCACAATCTCCCAGTCTGTAGCCCACGGGTGTCAAACTCAATCTTGTCACGTGATGTATCGTGACATTTTTTTGCCTTTGTGGAGCTGGGGTGGGTGTGGCCTCCACGTGACACATCTGGCCCGTGGGCCGCCAGTTTGACACCTCTGCTGTAGCCTGATGTCTTAACTGCTACATCACACTGGCTCTCTTTAAAATAGATTAGACTCTAGTAATTTGTTGGTGGGCACAATGGTACTTTCAGTCATTGAGGACCTGGAGTCTAATCAAACTTTGGTTGCTATCTTAAGAGCCAGTAGCATTCTAGGTTGACACTAATTAACTTTTCTCAATAGCTCACTTATAGTATCTGCAGAAGTTGCTTTTAAAACAGATAGGCCTCCTATCTAGAGAGGTTTCTGAAAAACCCATTTGTGGCTTGACTCAGCTGATGCAATATGCCAAACAGCATTATTCTTGGTTAAATGCAATGCCTTACTATGTTGTATAATTAGTGGACAAACAAATTTGAGGAGAGTCAGCAAGACCATATTGTACTAACTATACTTCATTGTGATGCTACAATTGCTCTAACACAGGGGTGTCAAACTCATGTCGTCATGGGGCCATCATGTGACGTATTGCGACTTTTTCCCTCTTCGCTAAACCGGGCATGGGCGTGGCCAGTGTGTGACACATCCAACCCATGGGCCATGAGTTTGACAGCCCTGCTCTAACACTTCTGTTCAAATGGTTGATTTAGTTTCAGAGTCCCCTGAGTTTGAAAAGAGAGCAAGACAGTGATAGACACTGAAAAGCAACATAGTTCTAAACCACAGTGGACATGGAAGCCCTCAAATCAATTTCAATTTTAAATTATGGATTGTAGTAACTTTGATTTAAAGACTGATCTGAATCAATGAATTGGTGCAAAAGCTAATCCCACTTGCAGTTGCAGTGACTGATTGCCTTCTCTTCATGTCCTCCTTCCCCTGGCTTTCCTTTCAGCTGCTTCTATCCATCCTCAGTGGTGCAAGGGCACAGCCCTTCCACCAAAGGGATCTCCAAGAGTGTGGCAGCAGTGACTGACTGTAGTGACATCCCAGCCTAATACGGAACTCCTGAGAAATAACCTTCTTTCCTCCTTATTTTTTTAAATCACAATATAACATTTTTTTAATTGCAATGCTAATGTTATTTTCTTCTGCGTAACAAATGGCTATTAAATTCAGGATCTACAGCAACTACAGTCAGGACCCAGGGCTATATTCTCCCCCTGAATATTTTGCAGACCCAGAGGCTCTCTAAAAAATTGCTCCCAAGCTGTAATTTTTCATATGGCTGAAAAGCAAATTAATTATATAGCAGCTTGTTTCATACATCACTGATACATGGAGTCACCAATGCACAGTCATCTCAATTGCATGTCCATCTGACTCCATGGCAGCCATAGCATTCAAAACTAGTCTTCAAAAGTCCAAATAGTCTCTCTGTCCCAAAAGATGGGGCATTTCTGTACTAAGTCATTGCATGCTTTGTTTAGGCATAGCATAGTGTCTGAGCCCAGTCAGTGTGGCTTGTAAACCTTGAATTAATGTTTTGCATTGACAAAGGCAACATTAACGTATGCATTGAATTATGGTGTGCAAAACATGGCTTTGCACAATTTTTGAGTCAAGTCGATCAAGTCAAACTGTATTTAATCGGTGCAACTTTCCAAAGCCCCTCTCTGCCCCCCACCAAAATATATATCTTTAGGTTAGGGTTAGGGTTAATAGTATGATTACAGCATCACCAATTCTGCACACTTAAAATCTTACTTGATGGTGAGCAAATTCAAAGTCAGAGTGACTTTCTTTCTTTCTTTCTTTTCAGGTTTGAAATTGAAAACTAACTTGCCCAAATCAGGAGGACGCTTAGGAATGCCTCCACCATTCAGAGCCATTCCTTCTTCCACTACTGAAGTTCAGCAGGATTTTGTTTCCAGGACTTAGGAGATCGAGAAAAGCTATGCACTTGACCCTCTTTCCTCTACGATTGCTTAAATTTTATATATACTCTATGAAGGAAGGAAGGGTTTCCCCAGTTTCTATTGATAAGGAAAGCCTGCCCATTATTAATTTGGTCATTTACAAGGGGAGAAAAAAGAAATCTTCTGCCAGCCTTCAGGAAGAAAACATTTTTAAAAAAAAATTATTCGGTGATGGATTCAGATTTCTCAGCATGTGAGCATCTGGAGATGCTGCAAATTCATACTGAGTGAATTCTACAGCACAAATTCCCAGAGCGGTGCCCCATTGATCAAAGTGAGAGATAGTACATATGCAGCCTTGCTCTGCTGAGAAATCAATCAAGGGCAAGAAGGCCCCTTGCTTACTCAAAAGACATATTCTCTCTTTTATCACTTTCTCTCCTGGTGGCATTTATCACTCAGAGTCTTTTCTGCCCACTGACAACTAAGGTGAAACCAGGCTAGTGTGAAGATTCTAAGCAGCTGCATGCGAGCAACTACAGTGTCAAGGAGCAGCACTCAGCAAGCAAGCAAGGACTTCAAGAATACAATGTTAGTGTAAAGGATACAATTCCACAAGCAAGAATTGCCTTACTCCCATTCAAAGTGTCCCGCTCCTGCCTTTGGTTCTATCAGCCTGAGCAATTAATGGAAGCCCCACCACAGGAAGAAGAAAACAGTCGCCAGTGTAGGATTACAATGACTAAGGATCCTAATAGAAGGGGTTCTTACCTGTTAAGAGTCCTTTGTCTGTTATCTAAGGCAGAGTATTTGTTTTGAGGATGCTAAGACTGATTCTCTGCCATAATAAACATAAATTTAGCTACATCTTTTTTTTAAAAAAAAAATTCTATCTTTGAGCCACAAATCTTGACCAAACATCAATTCCACAGCTGAGGAACACAGAGCCACTGCAACCACTAATTTATAGGATTTATCATATAAAAGTACAATAAGGATGCGGTAGAACGTATGGATTTATATTGCTTATGTTACTTAATGTACATTAGATTTAGAAACAAAATGATGCAAGACACTTCAGATTGCTATGCTATACAAGGGAAACACATTAAATCAAAGTGCCGGCTCTTTTCTGGACTGAATATTCCAACAACTAGGCAAACGTAAATAGGAACAGCTGATCCACAAAGTTTGGCCTGCCTGGAAATCACAAGAGCCCCCCCTCTGAATTTCGCAACCACCATCTTATGAGATGGAAAATAATGGAGAGGATAGTGAGAGATCTAATCTGGAACTGTTAATTGGATGGCATTTGTAATAGAGATTGAAAGTTTTGCTTATATTCAGTTTTCCAGCTCCAGGATAAGAAGAGACATAATATTTTTAAAAATCCAGATTTTGGTAATCACACTTCAAGTTGCAACAAGTATTTGCTCCCCAAATATTTTTCCCCAAACTATGACTCATAGCTTAATATTGAAATAACAGGTAGCTACGCATGCTTTTTTTGTAATAATATGGAATGGAAAACTCTCCTCCCTTACTACTAAGCTACAATAAATGTTATATCTCTGTTTCACATTTGGCTATTTGCCACCCTGCTGATCCGCCTGATGGTCTACTGCCATTTTGTTTTCTTCCTCACCGCTTCTTCCTAACCAGTCAGTTATCAGATATGGAGCGATGACTGTCCCCACTGCTTTTACATCGTCAAAACCGGGTCCAAGCAATTTTCATGAAAAGCAGTTTCAGCTCTTTGAGGTTGCAGGTGGGGCAAACAACTATCCCGTCTTGCTTTAGTCAGTAAGTGATTCTTGGCATGCACTGTGGAAGTGAACACGAGGGCGTTCCATCTAAACCAGGCAGGGATGCTTTGTTCTTTGCCACTGCTGTATTGTGAAGCTACAGAAGAGACAGAAAACCACTCGTCTAATGAGGAAAGAGGCACGCCTCCATGTGGCAGACACTTGGTTTGTTTTCATAGATGCTGCCCCTCCTCTCCAAAGAGCTGTCTTCATTGCATCTGAATGCTAAAACTGGGAAGCTATGAACGCTTTTCAATCCCAACATTTATCAAAAACAATATATAATATTTGCTCTGGTTACCGATGCCTAAACAATCATGCAATTTCTACAGAAAACAGCACTATACTTCCCGAGAGACGACCAGGCACAGCAAGCATCCAAATGACGGATATTTTTAGAAAATTTAATGCAGAATATACTGACAAAAACCAGACAAAGGCAGAATTGTGACAGCAACCGTGCTAGGAAAGAAATGTGTCAAATAAGAGATATATTTACTAACTGAAATCTAGTTATTTGGGCTAGTAAAAGGATTTTAAAAAAAAGACCCTGCTAATTTCTTCAAAATGAGAAAACTGGCTATTCTAAGTATCAGGAGCCACCAACTGTTATCTACATAGGGCTCCAGTTCATGCTCGGCTCTGCAGCCGTTCCCACTGGTGCCGCTTGAATCTCCTTGCCAGGTTTCCTTTTACAAACCACAAAGGTCAAACTCATCAGGATGGCGAAGAACAATAACAAAGGCAGAAAGACAAGTTTCTTTTTGGGCTTCATTATTAAGGCAAATTGATTTTCCATGCCGGTCACAGAAATCAAGAACAACAATGGAAATAGTTTATTTCAAGACCCTTGGAGAACCAATTCAGATATGACTTTATTTCAGGGTATCCAGTCTCCTCTGAGAGCGAGATGTCAGCTAAGGGATACATTGATGTTTGTTTCTTGCACTGGAAGATTTGGCAAGCATGATAAACAAACATCCTGATAGGACAGCGTGAAAAGGTGTCTGGCTTCAAGTCATACTTGTCATTCTAGGCAGTGGATTCAAAGATAGATTCTTTATTTGGCAGGTAAGAAATGCCCTTCCACTTCTCATAATTATCTATCCCATCCTCGTTCAGACGCTTTCCCAGCTTCTTGAGATTCAAGACTTCTTTCACAAAGGGCTCTGTAGCTGATGTATAAATAGGTATAAACAGAATTCCAGTTGTGAATTGCTTTCAACATGGTTGATTAAACCAGCTACACTTACCAAGCACACATAAAACATTGTGATAAAACCAATCCTAATGGTGGGTTGAGGAGTGAATGACTTTTCCATGACAACCTCTCAATCAGGAAGGATGATTGAGTCACAGGAATGGATAGGATCATTTTATTTATTTACTCTTCCCACCTGAGAGATGGGAATGGAAGCAGGAAACCTGTGGTAGACAAATTGCTCCTACTTCTATCCTTTAAAAGCAACCATGTTAGAGCCAGGTATGAACTTAGCAGCTCTTTCTCCTCTCTTCCAAAGTAAAGCACTTGTGAGATTCTCTGCCTCAGGGGAGACCACTCTTTTCCTAATTACTTCTACAACCAGCATGCTCTGGCCACAATCTGTATCCAGTCCTGTGCTTTTTCTTTACGCACCGTGTTTTTGTTGGCAATTATACTACAACAAATAATGAACCACATTAGGAAAAATGACTATGCGTTTGGCATGAACTGGGAGAAACTGACATAAGAGTGTGCAGCAATGTAGCCACTGACTTAGTCCACCTTATAGCTTACCTAGCACAATGCCATGTAAATCAACCTTATTGCTACCTGATGCAAAAATGTGGAAATCACAATCCTTCGATTTCCACATTTTTACACTACATAGCAATAAGGTTGATTTTACTTTACTTGCTAAAAATTCTCAAGAATGTCATTCTGGAAACCATGAGGTTCAAGGAGTGTATGGTTGGATTTGCACAATATAATACTTTGGGATAAAAGGAGGTTAAGTGATTTATGGTTGAGAATGTTGTGAGGATTCAGCTATCACCACGGCATGGATGGTCAACCACGCTAATATACTAAGCGATAGTATAGTTTATTTGCTTGGGCACAGCGTGATATATAAACAGAGCATCTGTTAACTAGGTTTAGAATTAAGCATGCTGGGTATAAATTCAGCAAATGTGTAAAAAGTTGAAGCATAATGAAACAAACAAATGGTATAAATGAAACAAAATCAATAGAAGGCCAGGCCAAGCTTTCCAGATTGAAATTTAGCATGGAAAACCCAAGCTTAAGCTTTACTTCCACTGAGGAAAGACACGTTTTGGCTATATTAGCAGATCTTCACAGAATTTTCATATAATCAAAAAGGGAAAGTGGAAGGAGAAGGATCTGAGAGTCTGCTGACTTGTCAGCTTAATGTCTGTTCAGGACAAGATCCTCAAACAAATTTCCAAGAAGTATGTACCGTATGTATAGCTATGCTATAATTGACAGAAACCAGCATGTTTGGTTGCATATAAATTTGATAACGTTATTAGCTTAGTAGATGCTATCCATTGTATACCACAATTTCTGCAAAGCATTTAACAAACTTACTTTTGATCCCCCTTTACTATAATAATAAAATATAGGCTAAATGATACTATTATGAGAAACATAACATGACAGTACCCAAAGAGTGCTCATTAATTACTTCAACTTGGACAGAAGTATTGAGTGAAGTGCCATAAGGCTCTGTACTGTTCTGTGCTGTTTGATATTTTTATCAATGATAAAATGAACTGCATGAGAGAGTCAAAGAGATGTCTACCAAATTTGCATGACACAGGAGGAATGGTTAACATCTTAGAATAGAAAAAGAAGGTTCAAAAATATCCAGACAGGCTTAGGCAATGGGCTGAAATAGGGTGAAATTTAGAGGGTGAAATAGGGTGAAATTTAACAGAAGGAAATGTTAGGTTTTGTATTTGTGTAGGAAAAATTGTAAAGGAAACATATAAAATGGGGAAGAGATCTTGGCAGAGATCTGCATTGGAATGCAGCTGCTAAAAAGGTAAATACTACCTCAGGTACATCAAGAGGAGCATAGAGCTCTACTTGCTCTATTTGAAGTTCTAATATCACTGTTCAAAAAAGACAGGGACAAATTGTAACCAAGTTGGAAGCCTACTAAGATGGTGATAGTCTGCAGATTGCGCCCTATGAGGAAAACTGTGGGTATGCTTAGCCTAAAGAAAAAATAAATGAAGCTACGTAGATCCTCAGTTATGCGTCTTGGCCCCAGCCAATCAAGCAGTGTCCTCAAGGTTTTTTCACAATGTCTGGAGGATCTGGAAAGGGAAGATCAGGTTTCAGTTCAAACCTAGCAATGCTGATTCACTATGAGCATTGAGGACCTATGAATCCGGAGATGTTCCATCTTTAGTTCTGGAGGGGGTTGCACTTTCCTAGACAATATGGGCCCCTATTGGAATCTCACCTCCTGCTCAAGAGTAGGAGGTCTCTGCACAAATCTTTTTTACATGCTATCCATAGTTAGGTGGTCCACGTCTCAGTCATTCATCCCCTAGTCACCTCCTGATTTGGTTATTGCCCTATAATGTACATAGGGCATGTTGCTGACCTTGAAGATACTTGGAAGTTGCAACTGGTTCAGAATGTAGCAGCAGTAACAGTACGGATATCCATGGTGGTGGCACGATATGATCATGTAACATGCTCTGTGATATGTACTAGCTCCTATAGGCTTCTGGATGCAATTCAAGATGTCAGTTACTATCTGTAAAGCTCTTCAGGCTGGGTAATTCAAGGACTGCTAATCTCCTAAGGAAGCCAATGAGATTTGACAAGTTAAGATACATTTCAGATCCTCTCCACAACATAAAATCATCTGACAGGACCTTCTGTGCATGCCGTCTGTGTTGCAGCACCTGTTGAGTGGAACAGCTTCCTCCAAGAAGAGCTGGACTTCTACAAGAGTTTGAAGACATAGCTAGTCTCTGGGCATTGAGCCAAGGTGGTGGTTGAGCTCATCTGTAATTAGTTGATGGAGAGTTGGTCTCAACCATATCATGTTTTTATTTTGCAGATTGTTTTTGTACTATTTTAATCTTATCTGCCCAAGGCACAATTTTACAGCTTCAAGCCTTCCATTTGTTAAATCATCATCATATTTAACCACTTCCATCAACAGTGATATACCCTGCCTTTCCACTCCTGTGCTTACACTGTAATCAGCGGATTGCCTCAATATGATACCACACAGCAAAATGATGTATTTTGAGCGCTATCACAGCCCACTGCAGGAGGAGGCAGCCAAAGTGAGCATTTATTTGGGAAGAGTCTGAGAGAAGAAATTGCAGACAACCGAATAGCTTTTTTGGAGGGTTAATTCTCTTCACTCTTGAGCAGGAGAGCTGAAAAGCAAAATGGACTTGATAACATGCAATATAAATAGAAAGCCAGCACAATGCTCGTTGCAAATTGCTTGGGCAGGGCTACACGCCACAAATTGCTAACCTTTCCAATGCTGCCCAGGCTACAACAGAGAGGATGGTAATTTGTCCCTGTTTCCAAGCGGCTTTATTACAGCTCATGCCTCTCAACTCAGTTTATGTAGCATTTGCTCCAGTGGAGGAGGGAAAGCTGGATTTATAGGAGAAATTTAACATGTTAAATCTAGCCTAATTGTTGAAAGGGAATTTTTTCTGGCTTCTTTCTCCATAGGAACTTGTAAAAGAGAAGGTAGAATATATTCAGTTAATTTTTTTTTATAGTAGCGTGCTTTATAAAAGGCTAATACCAGAAAACATGACAAAAAACTGGGAACAGGGATCCAAAGTAAACAGTTCAGCTGGAACTGAAAATAGAAAGGGAAATAGTGGCTCTGAATAACAAGGAAATCTACAGTAAGAAGTGTGGATGCCACGTCTAATCTGCAAGTACTAAGCATGTGATTTCTTATCACTCTGGAAAGGGTGACACTGGCAAGGCACAGGAAGGTTAGAGAGGGACTTTTAACAAGGCTTCTCTCCTGCCTGACCAACAATACAAGACTCAGTACTGTACTGAATAAGATAATCGGCTTGGGAATCGGATGCTGTCTTATGGCAATGGAGAGCAAAGTGACAATCTATCTTACCTCTTGTACCTTGACACTGCTGACAAAAATGTTTCCTTTTACAGTTTGTCTGCTCACCCACCATGCTTGCCAGATAGCTGTACAATTCAGTGAGGTTCCACAAGAAGAGTGAGCTCTATCTATCACAGATACGTGCGGCATATCTGATTCAATAAGCACTGAGTTGCAAGCTTGCTCAGGAAAAGTCCACCCGATAGGCACATTTCCAAAACCTCAGTCTCTTCGAAGACAAACCATAAGCAAGTTACTTGGCTAATGATGTTACCTTACTAAAAACAAAGGTGGTTGTAAGCTAGACAGGGCAAAATCAGATACTTTATTGCTGTCATAGATCCACACAAAAACAGAAAAACAAAACAAAGTGTGAGACAGCACATAAAACCCACCATAAAACCCAATAATCCTAAAACTGATGTGGTTAAAGTGTGACATGTTTTACAAATAGTAAAATAAAACTTAGCTGCATTAAGAGAAATAAAATCACATTGTCCGGACAGTAGGAAGTATAATGGGTAGCCTGGAAATATGACTACATGGGATATTATTAACTGCAACCTGGCATCTTCACAACAGGAGTAATATAAAAGAAAGGGGGTTCATCCCAAAGGTGCTTTTTCAAGAAGCAACTGGACTTTGGTATTCTTTGAAGACGTTTTGCTTCTCATCCAAGAAGCTTCTTCAGCTCTGACTGGATGGTGAGGAATGGAAGGATTTATACTCCTTGCAGACAGCTGGTTATTTGCATTCTTTTAAGGAGTCATTGAGGCCACTTGGAGGTTTATCTGTGTTCTCAGGGATACTTGAGTGGTGCAAATGGGTATGGAGCCTTCTTGGAACTGCTGAAAGAGCTGTGTTGTAGACTGGAGATAGATGATGTTATATCCCTCCCCCTCTGTTGACAGAGGGCTCTTCAATTTCATAGATGGCCTCTACTCTTTTGAAGAGAGCAAAGTCCACATTTTGGACAGAGAGGACCACTGGTTTGAAAGAGGGGTCACAGAGGCCATCTGTGTCAAAATTGAACAGCCCTCTCTCAACAGAGGTGGAGGGATACAGTATCATCTATCTCCAGTCTACAACAGTTCCAAGAAGGCTCCACACCCATTTGCACCACTCAGGTGATGCTGAGACAAACCTCCAGGTGGCCTCAACAGCTCTCTAAAAGAAAATGTCTTCAAAAAAACCCCAAGAAAGTCCAGTTGCCTCTTGAAAAAAACACCTTTGGGACTTCATCTTGATAGTTTCTTTTTTCCAACTATAGATAAGAATACACAAACGTACATACAGATAGTCCTCCCAGTTAGTGATTGTTCAAAGTTACAACTGGAAAAAAAAAGGGGACTTAAAGTGACTGGTCATTGCAGCATTCTCATGGTCACAAGATCACAATTCACCAACATGTATTTATGATGGCTGCAGGGTCCTGAAGTCATGTGATCACTGAATACTTCATTTAACAACTGCACAGATTTGCTTAACAACCGTGGACAAAAAAAACAAACAAACCTCATAAAATTGAGTGTTTAACAATCACCTTGCTTAGCAATGGAAATTCTGCTCTCAATTGTCATCATAACTCAAGAACTACCTGTTTGCATATATTACCAGTGAAATTCATGTATACCTGGCAAAGTAGGATAGGATTCCTATATTTAATAGCTCATACTTGTCAACAAAATGATACAAAGCCCATTAAACCAGCTAAGTGGTCACTAAACATTGACACCGATTTGATGGCACATCATTAAGACTCATATCTTCTCTTGTTTGTGCTTACCAAAATTAGCAGGGTGAATTTCAGTATAAGAAAGAAAGGTTTTAAAAAGCATTCAAAAGTATGCAAAGGTTTAGAGTGTTAAAATGATTGGGTAGTGGGGTGTTTTTTTTCAAATACTTATTCAGATGTTGAATTCCATAAAATGGTGACCTCCCTGTTTATTATAGAGGTGTTTTTTTTCCCTTTTTTTTTCTTTTAACAGCTTAAAGCACACGCCGTAGATATGAATGGGAACAAAGTGGAGAATCCAATTGATCTCTACATTTATGTGATCGACATGAATGACAACAGGCCAGAATTCATAAACCAAGTCTATAACGGATCTGTTGATGAAGGATCTAAACCAGGTATGCCTGAATGTCTCACAAAACTATTTTTAGATAATAGACTCAGCTTCGTCTCTGGATTTGTTATTTAAGAAATCTGGCTTGTCTTAGTTTAGAATATTAGGGAAATAAGATGAAGTTTGAAATTCCATAGCAGAGGAAATGTGTTATTCTGAAATACACTTTTAGCCTGTATCACTGTTGCTCCTGTCAGATCAGATAATGGAGAAGACATTATACATTCAATTTTGCGGCTACTAAGATTGTCGGACGAGCAGGCACAAAAACAGCCAGGACAGTGATTGCAGCCTGGGAAAGAGGTTCCTTGTTAGTCAACAGGAGTACTTAGTACTTAGAAGGTGAGGGCTGGACAGCACAAGCAAATGACAGGCAATGACTTAATAGCCAGCCACCAAGACACCCCAATCAACTTTTAAAAAGCCACATACAATAGGCACCATATAAATACCACACAGAAAAAGCACACACTCTGCTAGAGAGAAGTTCCCTGAAAATGGGCTCCAACACGAGTCCAAAAGCTCGGAAGACAAAGCTTCTGGTCCCAGTGACCGACCCAGGTTGGATCCTACAATGGAAAAGCGGAATCAAATATTTTTACTTGATGTCCTTAGAAGGCAATATGGAAGGATGAGGGGTGATTTCTTCAATATTGTACAGTCTTGTCATATCTGAGTGGCTAGGAGCATCCAGTTTAGGCCATCCGTGATGCAAGCCTCTGTCAGGTTCAAGCCCAAACACAACACAGTGGAATAAAGTCCAGTTTTTTTTACTTGCGCTGATGATGTCATCTAGTTTGGGTAATGAAACATCTGCAAGAAAACAGCCAGAGAGCATAAAGGACTCCTCAGTTTTTTTTTCATTTGCTAATAAAAAAATAGACATCCTAATAGACAGAATCTTTCCAGACTAAAGCTATAATTTTCTAACCTAATTGATATACCCTGGGAGATTTTACCCTGAACCTCTTCCTCCATCTCCCGTCCAGTTCAGGACCGTGCAGTCTCTTACTTTTGACTTCTCTCTAGATTGTATGGACTCTTCCTGGGAAACTGTGATGCATATGTTTGTTTGTTTGTTAATTCATTACATTTATATGCTCTCACCAGTAATGTAACTCTGGGAACCTTACAAACAGTAAAAACGTAGAAAATTAAAATTCTAAATGCTATATAAAAACTTAAACCAAAGAGATGGACAGCACGGGGGTGAGATATTCTTCTTACCCCCATCAGCCCACCTCCTGTGGTCAGCACCCGCCCCCCCTCAGGGCCGCAAGCCAAGCAGAAAAACTAGCAGTTGATACTGTTGGAAGAAATGTCCATCTGGGTTCAGTTCCAAGTGGGAAGAAAGACACTGGAAACATGGAGGCCGATTGGAAAGATGGTTTAATGATGGACAGGACCATATGGTTTGAAGTCCTGGGCAGCTGACCGCATGGAGTGGAGAGTTAGATATATTTATACCCTCCCTTGGGCTGGCCCAGCCTTTTGTCTTGTAGATAGGATGGCCCAGTCTTTCTGGGGCTATTAACAAAAGTGGGGATTGCTTTCCAAGAGCATGTGTCTCCTTTTCTTATCCAGGGAGGTATAATATTCTGCCTTTTTAATATTTCCTAGAATATTTCACTCTTCTAGGAAACATTCTTTTACAATACCCTTCAAGAAGGCCAGAAGAGTCAGAGAAGTTCTCACTTCCAGTTCTAGAATGTTCTAGAATGTTCTACAGGGGCCAGGACCACAGTGGAAAAGGCTCTTCTCCTTGACCCCATCCACTGGAATTCCATGGCCACTGGTATCTGCAGCAGGTCCTTTCCCCTGGAGTAAATGGAGTGGGTTAGTCCCATTGGCGCTAAGTGGCTCCTGATATAGGAAGAGAGGGAGGGAGGGAGGAAGATATCCATGCCAAATGGCACTTTGAAAGTAATAAGTGACACTTTGAATTGAATCCAGATACAAACTGGTAATCAATTCAAGCAGTCCTTGACTTACAACCTTTCATTTTAGTGACCATTCAAAGCACTGAAAAAAGTAATTTATGACCATTTTTCACACTTAAGACCATTACAGCATCCCCGTGATCACATGATCAAACATTCAGATGGTTGGCAACCAGCTCATATTTATGACGGTTGCTATGTCCCAGGGTTATGTGATCCCCTTTTGCGACCTTCTGACAGTCAATGGAGAAGCCAGATTCCCTTAACAACCATGTTACTAACTTAACAACTGCAGTGATTCATTTAACAACTATCGCAAGACAGGTCATAAAATGGGGCAAAATTCACTTCACAACTGTCTCGCTTAGCAGCAGAAATTTGGGGCTCAGTTGTGGTCATAAGTTGTGGACTACCTGTACTCTTGCAGGAATTAGCCTCTACTCCTTCTCCATCAGACATCTCAGGTGCCAGAGAGAAAGTAAAAGAAAGGGAAGGGGCAATTAAGGCTACTGAATCCAATCCCAGGTGGAATCCAAATTGAAGTATCCAGAACAGATAACTACCCAGCTTAGGCTTAGAATGAATGAGCAGGAAGGGACCTTAGAGGTCTTCTAGTCCAGCCCCTCACTCAAGCAGGAGAACCTATGCCAGATAAGTGACTGTCTAGTCTCTTCTTCTTAAAAACATCCAGTGATGGAGCACCCACGATTTCTGAAGGAAAGCTGTTCCATTGGTTAATTGTCCTGACTGTTAGGAAGTTTCTTCTTAATTCCAGGTTGCTTCTCTCTTCGATTAGATTCCAACAATTGTTTCTTGTCCTGCTCTCTGGTGTTTTGGAGAATAATTTGACCCCTTCTTCTTCATAGCAGTTCCCCAACCAAGAGGAAGGTATCACCTGACTTTGTCATTGGTTCATCTGTAAGCATCTCTTACTGTTAACACGATTTTCTTTTCTATCATTCAATCATAATCTGCCTCTCTTCAGCTTAAACCCACTAACCCATTTCCTGTATTTTCATCAACACATTGGGATACCCACTGATACAGTAAATGTATTAGACTCCTTTGTTCTCTCAGTGATACACTGAGCAAGGAAAAGCTGCCCATCCGCGTGTGAAATGATGTACATCATGCACACTGTTAGACAGCTGTGGTCAACTGGGGTCTTGTGTTTCTTCCTTATATTTTCTCAGAAGTAAATCCAGCTGAGTTTATTTAGGCTTTTTTTTTCAAGGTAAAGTGCCAGGTAAAGTTAGTGGAATTGCTGTTGCAAATGCTTCTCTGATATTCCAAAGCTGCTTTTTCAAAAGGCAAGTGGGTTTTCTTTGTTTTTCCTTGAAGACATTTTGCTTCCCCATCCAAGAAATTTCTTCAGTTCCGATTGAATGGTAGAAGATAGAAGGATTCAGTCAGTCATTCAGTCAGAGCTAAAGAAGCTTCTGGTCTGAGAAGTGAAAAGTTTTAAAAGAAAAACAAAGAACGTCCAGTTGTCTTTTGAAAAAGCACCTTTGGGACAATCTTGACCTGGATGACTGAGAATCTCTATAGACGCTTCTCTGGTAGTTAAGCAGAAGTTACAAAAGAGACATTTGCCACGGCACAGTGGCATTCACAAGGCCCCCCCTCCTCAAAATATTAAAGTAGCTGCATTGTTTAGAAACTCATGCAGCTGCTTTGAACTGTCCCCATCTGCCTTCATACGCATGTACATCCAACGATGCTTTGCTTTGCTAGAATCCTCAGGAGAAGAGAAGATTGGTCCTAACTGAGAACAGCTTTTCTAGCAGCCAGACCTCTTTAATGTTTTGGAGAAAGGTACATTATGACCATTTTTCACACTTAACGACCGTTGCAGCATCCCCGTGATCATGTGACCAAAATTCAGATGCTTAGCAACTGGTTCATCTTTATGTCGGTTGCAGTGCCCCGGGGTCATGTGATCCACTTTTGTGACCTTCTGACAAACAAAATCAATGGGGAAGTCAGATTCGTGTAACAACCATGTTACTAACTTAAGAACTGCAGTGATTCCTTTAGCAACTGTGCCCAGAAAAGTCATAAAATGGGGCAAAACTCACTTTCCAATCATCTCGCTTAACAGCAGAAACGTTGGGCTCAATTGAGGACTACCTGTACTTTTGATAACATAATGATATCAAAGAAAATGGTGGTGGTGGAGGAGGAGGAGGAGGAGGAGGA
>JANHFL010008176.1:273905-296239 GCA_032468155.1 Oxyrhabdium leporinum
CAGCTGTCTGCAAGGAGTATAAATCCTTCCATTCCCCACCATCCAGTCAGAGCTGAAGAAGCTTCTTGGATGAGATGTGAAATGTCTTCTAAGAAAAACAAGAAAGTCCAGTTGCCTCTTGAAAAAGCACTTTTGAGACAACCATGACCTGGATGACTGAGAATCTCCATAGACAATGAGACAGTGAGTCAATGTTTCAAGAACTCCTTTTCCATCAGGAAAATCTCCGTTCAGATGGAACGTTTCACAGAACAGCTGTTGAGAGGACATTAAATCTTAGCTTGGTTATGACTCTTCTGAGCTGGGAACCATAATTAAGCTTAGATATTGATTTTCTAATGTTTAATTCTTTTTAAAAAATGATTATACTATGGTTTAAATGAATTCATTGTCTTATTTATTTACTGCTTTTACAGTACGTATGATGCTCAGAGTTGCTTTCTATAAGAAGGGCAACCTTATAAATTTGATTAATAAATTAAATAAATCAATATCTAGTCAGCTTAAAAAAGGTCAATACATCAAATCCTTGGGGTGCTGTTTAAGAGCACTTTCATTTCCCATCAATAGGATTGCACTGAAACCATAGTAGTCCACTTATTTAAAGGGACTTAAGTTCCTTAATTCTGTTTGCAGCCTCTTTAAAGGAGTGAAGGAATTGTAGGGTCCCAACTGTGCTCCAAATAAAAGTTGTGCCTCAGTCAACAAATAATACTTCAGTGCTGCAGGTATGAACAAAGAAAATTCAGGAAACAGCTGTTAAGAGAGCCTTTGGAGATCAGATGATGCATGGGAGTCACTCCTAACTCTCACTGTAATATAAGGGTTATGATGAAATGATTTGGGGCAAAACCGAAGTGATAGAAGGATTAATTTAGTGATTTGACTAGAAATGGTAAAAGTACTATATGTTCAAGACTGGAAATCACATAAATGATATGTGAAAAAATGATTAAAAGGAAAACATAAGTGTTCTCAGAATACAGTAAAGCTTGTGTAGCAGCAGCTGTATCTGGAGAAATGTTAAAATATGGATGTGGTTTGCTTGTGGAGAGGCTGTGTGACTTTTTTAACATGGCTGAGAAGACTCAACAATGGACAAATGCTGTTCCAATATATTGAAAGAGGAAAGTAAGCATAGTGAAGGCAAAAACTACAGTGGCATTAGTTTCTTAAACACATATGAGAAGTTGTCTGACATAATTCTGATTTAAAAGTTACAAAAGGTGACAAGGAACAACATTTGAGAAATGTTGTACTCTGTGGGTTTATGGAAGAGGGTTTTCTATAAAGGAAGGATTTGTACTTTTTACTGAGACACTGAGAAATGTATAAATATGAAAAAATATAGTAAATTTCTTGATTTAAAAAATATGCAATACAATTAATAGGCTTCAAAATGTTTTCCTTGACTATGAAGATGAACGTTTGCTGCTGAAAGGAGCACCGCAACATCCATTTCTTCTTATACCTGCTCATGTAATGCTTATGATAAGAGGCTAACAGCCTTTATGTTACAGAATGATCCTAAGTATAGAAATTGGAGGTCTGCAATACCATCGGGGGTTTTCCATTTGCCAATAGACTGTAATACATATTAAAATCAACCATTTTTAAATATTATCCTATGTATAAATTTAAAATCTTTCAGCTTGTTCTTATTTATGTATTTACTTATATGCAAATTTGGGGCTCAAACAGAATATCTTGAGGCAATTACGGCCCATATCTCAAGTAACCAATATCTGAATGCAGAGAGCAGTAGTGATTCAGTGCTTGCTGTTTCAAGGTAGTACATCATTGGAAGATTTGAAGGACAAGACTGGAGACAAATTATCCTGGAGAAAGTTTAGCCATGTGTCCACTGACATGATGATGCATGATCAGTCAAACTGTGTACATTTGTTGACTTATAAAATATTCCTTCTGGTGGGCTGCAATGGGGGTAAATGCAAGGAAAGTTCTCTCCACCATGAGATCCAATCCATGTTCCAGAATAAATTGTGTGAAGGCAATATTTTAGTACATTCTATGAAATGTTGCATCCCGTCAATTCCTTAAGAGTAGCGTATCAACAGAATTGCATTCCAAAACGTTTCCTCACTCATGATGGCCCAGTTTGAAACTGGGCAAAAGGAAATGCTAGTTAGACTTTGAGAGATGCAAGATAGAGGATATAGTCCCTCCAGTGAAAAATAAATGCACACTAACTAGGGATGACTTGCTGGAATGAATGTGATTCCTATCTCACCATCCCTACATTTCTCTAAACTATCCATCATAAAGGGCTCAGCAACACCAAAAGACACCATCTTGAACAGCTTTGAAACGAGAGATAAAACAGTGCAGGCAGAGAGTAGCAAAGAAAACCAGTTTTGTAAATTGCTTTCACATCAGCATGTAATCAGAATGCATTCCTCACTCTCACCCCAAGAAGTTGGACATTATTTTGCCATATGAAATAATAATGTGGGGAAAATCACTACTCTGAAGTGCTTTTTGGTTTCTGCTTTTGAATCTTCTTTTATAACTTTTTTTTATAATGAGAAACAGAGTAATGGAATGATACCTCTTTTTATCAACATAGAGCAAGTGAAGCACTATAATGATTTCAAGACAGTTCATAGTGAGCAACATAGCAATACAGGAATGTTGTCACACAGTAAAATGTAAACAACATTGTACTAAAACACTGAAGTTTTTTTTAAAAAAGAAAGTCATGATGTTGCACTCCAATGACTGACAAAGTAATTCTCTACGTATTTACAGTTGCTCTGTGTGGGAGATGGGCAGCTTCTAAATGTGATATAATAAATAAATAAAATTTATTCAGAAGGAGCCAATTCTACAATGTTCAGTGGAGCTTCCTAGTAAACACCTACTAGCAGATTTTTTAAAAAATGATTTAGTCTTTGGTGGTTGGAGAAATGATGTTATTATCTAGTGGTAGTCTGTTAGAGACTTCACAGCATTCTAGTTTCGACAATATCTATACATAGTGGTTTTTCTAACATTTAACAGCAGGCTACATTAATTCCTCAAAATCTTAAGAAGAGGAAAACTAGGTCATCGTTATTTTTTTTAAATGTGTGGAGAACATACAGATTACTATCTACATTTAAACTGTCCTCCCCAAAGGGGATGACAGCATGCTGGCTGGGAATTCTTAAAGTTGATCCACTTTGTGTGAAGGCTGCATTAAGAAATAGCGGCTCCACACTGCACAGAGCGTACTCGGAAGAATTTGGAGGGCACCCGAACAAATTATATTTCAGTGATTAGGGAAACCGATTAAGATACCAGCTGAATTTTCACCTAAGACTTCAGCACCAGGGTTCTCAAACTTCATGACATGGCAACCCCAGTCCCTTTTTGAAAAGCTAGATACTTACAATAATTTGGATTAAAAACAACGACATATTGGCTTTTAGAAAGATTTTGAATATGCTTCCAGACACCATGGTGGAAGTCACCAGCTATCTGCCAATTACAGCAATGTTAAGACGGGTGGAACTTTTGACAGATGGCTACCCCCAAGGGATCAGAAATCTTTTTAAAATTTGCCCCAGGCTTTACTCCCCATTTTCCTGCACAAGGTATCAGGCTTGTACTGGGGGATGCATGAGTGCTGCCAACACTTGCCTTGGGCTTTGCTCTACGCTTACAGCCTTTCACAAAATAGAAGCGGGTTTTGACAGCACTCCTGCTTCGCCTTCACAGTTTGAAAAAAGTTCTGTAACCCACTTCCAATTTGAGAATTCCTGCATTAGTGGAACTGCAAAGTCCAAAAGAAGGCCTGAATAAAACCACAGAGTCATACTCCCTTCCCTTTAGCTTTTTCCACAGAAGCGGCTTGTTTTTAGGCACAAATTTCTGCAAAATAAATTCTAGTTAACCATCAAGAGAGCCAGTCAGACACCAACCCTGGATCATATTAATGTTGATTTATCAAACCAATGTTTATTTCAGTCCACAATTCTTGGTTGGCTCATAATGACAAAACAAGTATCAGACCTAATGAATTTGAGGAGAGTAAGAATATTCTCTGAAGATCCCAAATCTTCACTTGGGCATCTTTCCTTCTTTGCATCATGTCCAAACAAACTTTTCTGCCAGTGGAGATGTGCCATAGCTAGGTGCCACCAAATTAGGCTTGAATCATGATTACTGTATGAACCAACATATTTAATTTTTACTTAAGCCACGTTCAAATTATGTTTTGCTTTTGTTGTATATTTTCTGATTTTTACTTTTTTTAAAAAAAAATTCTTCTGTTTTTTTAACATTTTCATCTTTGAGTTGATCAATGTTTTGTTAATCAAACACAGAAATGAAGTTATTAGTCAAACTGTCCTCAGCTAATTTGGTCCTTGTTACTATATTAATACCTGTTTTGGAAAAAGTCAATCTGTTTTCTAACAGCCCTCTTATGCTTGCTGGCACCTGAACGGGACCACACGCATGCGGATCATGTGTTTCCAGGGCATTGTATTTTATCTTTACCTGCCCTTGAGCCAAACCTGCCCTTGAGTTAACCTATTCATTACCACTTTTTAAAAAATGAACAACTCCCCCGCTTCTTAAGCAAATACATCTAGGAATTATTAGACTATTTTACATCTGGAAGGCAGACAACCACCTGCTGCAATTGGGAGATATCTCTCAGACATAGGGAAGACAAACAGTTCAAGAGGTTGTTTATCTGGAGGCCTGATAATGGGTGAAGACAGATCAAGGGCTTAGTTGTCAGTAGCATCAGGCATCAGCCCTGTAGAACAGGGCAATGCTTTGGAAATAATTCAGAAAATTTGTTTCAGAGCATAGAGCGTACCAATGAAGCACCAGTATACTTGAAAAGAGCTGCCAATAAATATTATGTGTGCTATTGTACAGTTGTAAATAGTTTTCAGAATTATTTTGAACGAACTGCATCATCATCAGCCACTCAGTTGTGTCTAACCCTCGGCCATTCTATGGGTCAGCACTCTCTAAGAACTGCCTAACCCTGTTAAAGGAAGTGCAAATTTACATGTGAACGTGCACATTTACAAAGAAGATGTGGACATCTGGTAGGGCATATGCAGAACCTTGTTTAACATTCCACGTTTGAAGAATTTTTGGCAAAATGGCACCCACTTTGTAAAATAGATTTGCAAAATTGACAAATGAGGATTACAAACTGGATAAATCCCTGTTCTGAATCATTCATATATTTGGGAAACATTTGGAGGGTTTTAACACACCGCTTTAATAGACTCAGAGCCATTTGTGTGCAAAAGGAAAAGGTATGTTCTGGCATCCAAGTTATGAAGACTTTTTTTTACTCTTGCATTTCAGATGATGCAAGCTGTGACATAGGTAGAACATTAGGAGTATATATAGAATGAGAATTGCGTTTTTATTTATAGTGTTGTATTGAGTGGTGATTTTAAATTGTTCCAGCCTGCTACGAATGATCAGGAACAACATAATTTTCAATATATTAATAAAATATAATTTATATTTTAAGGCTGCAATTACTGCTTGCACTGTCATCTTTCCAACTCTGCCAGAAACAGTCTACTCATTCCACTACAAAGAAAATTCTGAACTAGCTCTTCTCAAAATGACAAGGGGGGAGGGGGCAAAGAAAACCAAGAAGGAGGTTACATTTGCAATTCCCGCTTCCAAATGTAGTTGTGAATCTGGACATACATTAAAACATTTTTAAGTGGCTTGGCTACCCATTTTCAACACATTGAAATAGCGAATTTCCTATTGTTAAATGTGTTCTCTGTTTTAATTTATTGTTAAGGATGAGAGCAATAAACTGAAGTAAGCAATCTGCTTTCCTTCAACAATACCCTTGAGCAAAGACTAATAAAGTTTGCTCTGATATTTTTTTTTAAAAAACAAAATGTGAGTCAGGGAATGTGCCCCAAGAATCTGCACATTTTCTCAAGCTGAGGTCCATCACGGGGTTTGGATGACATTGTGGTGGCTCTCTTGCCAAAAAAAAGAGAGGATGAATCTAGAATAAAAACCTAACCTGATTACATGTAATTGTATTTAAGGTCTTATTCAATTAATTAGACATACTTCACAGTATTATTCCGTATGGGATTTAATACTTTTGTTCAGCTTTAAAAAGAAAACATTGCAGTAGAAAGGCTCTGGGGGGGCATATGTGCCTCCAATACTTTTATCTCTGGTTTATGTTACAGGCAGTCCTCATTTAGTGATTGTCTAGTTTAGCAACCATTCAGTTACGACAGTGATGAAAAAGTAATTTTAGGACGAATTCTCACATTTATGATCTTCACAGGTCTGTAAAACACAGGAAAGCTGAAATAAGATCATAAGCATAGTTGGGGTTTCACTTAGTGACCACTTTGTTTAATGACTGAGTTGCTAGTCACAATTGTGGTCACAAAAGTACTAATATCTGCTCGTGCCTTTGGTGGTACTTTTAAGTTTTCAGGGCAAAGTCCATTTTAGGACTGCAATCAATGCAAGCAAGTGCAGCAAAAGGAATATGAGAATGTGAGCTGGCTGCACCCTGACCATCAATTTTACAGTCCCGTTTCCCAGAACAGTGAAACCCTTTACAATAGTGAATGGCATTAAATAAATTGTGTCTGCGAGGAACATCCAAAGCCTTAAACTCTAATACTGTTTCTAAAAGAGAGACTCAGGTCAAACCTAACATAAATTTTCTTCTTCTGAGTAAGCAACAACTGGGTAGAGATTCCTGCTGTCCAGGAAAGTTACCAAAGAGTGCTTTCCTCATCTGCATCATTCAGAGCTCAGTTGATCCTGGAAGTTAATGAGGCCAAGTATCATTTAGCCTAATTGAATAGATGTTGTGCTAGAGAGTAATTTGTTTTCATTACAAAACCACACAAACAAAGACTACCACTGCAAGAAGAAGACAAGATCTTCCCTTCCCTTATAAATGCAGCATGTACAGATCCAACTGAACAACACAGAGGGAAATTTCGTATTTCTTCACATCAAATTAAGCACAGTGGTTTCTAAGCAACATGCAAACAATGCAGCGAGCAAATCTCTCACTCAGGAACAAGAGGAGAGCTTTCTCAATACTTTAAGTGAAGGAAAGATGAGAAATACTGTGGTGTTTCTTTAGATTAGATTCCAAAAAGGAGCTCTAGATTAGTTTTTTTTCTCAACCTCAGTAACTTTAAGGGGGCTGGGAAATTCTGAGAGTTAGTCCAAACATCTTAAAAGTTGCTGGAATTGAGAAACACTGGTCTAGATTGAACAAGGATAGGCAAAAATTATTTTTTTCTCAAGGCCTTCCCATTCTCTTTTCCTCTACTCATTATCTTGCTATGGCAAAGATAGTTTACCCTTCCATTCTCTTCTCAGTGCATGTACAGCACGGAGATGATGAAATGAACAATTCTTCAGCAAAGCAATTGCTCTGATCAGCAGAAGAAAGACACCAACTGGTGGCCTGTCCAGCTATGGGTAGTCCTTGACTTACTTCCACAACTGAACCCAAAATTCTGAGACATTTGTTAAGTGAATCTTGCCCCATTTTACGACTTTTCTTGCCACAGATGTTAAGCGAATCACTGCAATTCTTAAGTTAGTAGCATGGTTATTAAGTGAATCTGGCTTCCCTATTAACTTTGCTTGTCAGAAGGTTGCAAAAGGTGGTTGCATGACCCTGGGACACTGTGACCATCATAAATATAAGTCAGTTGCCAAATGCCCGAAATTTGGTCATATGTCCATCGGGATGCTGCAATGGTTGTAAGTGTGAAAAATGGTCATAAGTCACTTTTTCCAGTCCATGAATGGCTGCAAGTCAAGAACTATCTATATTTCCAATACTTACCAGCTGAAAAACAGTCCTGGGAGAAGCAAATCTGCAGGGAAGCTCCTCTCAGTGTGCACATATATCTTGAACAAGAACTGAGCATGAGCTTTTAGATTGTCTGAAACCTGTGAATCCAACAGCAACTCTAAAGCATCCACTAGCATTTCAGAATCAAAACTCATAATTTCAATCAATCAATCAGAATAGAGCTGGAAGGGACCCTGGAGGTCTTAGTGCAACCCCATACTCAAGCTGGAGACCTTATACCATTTCAGACAGGTGACTGTCCAGACTCTTCTTAAAGACTTCAAGTGATGGGAGCACCCATAACTTCTGAAGGCAAGCTGTTCCACTGGTTAATCGTTCTCACTATTAAAATGTTTCTCCTTAATTCCAGGTTATTTCTCTCCTTGATTAGTTTCCGTCCATTATTTCTTGTCTTGCCTTCTGGTGCTTTGGAAAGTAAGTTGACCCCCTCATCTTTGTGGCAGCCCCTCAAATACTGGAACACGACTGTCATATCATCCCTAGTCCTTCTTTTCTCTAGACTAACCATACCCAACTCCTGCAACCGTTCTTCATATATGTTAGTTTCCAGGCTCTTAATCAGTTGTTCTTTTCCAAAGTCTCAACATATTTTTGTCATCTAGTGATCAAAGCTGAATGCAGTATTCCACTATTCCAGGTATGGTCTTATTAAGGTTTTATAAAGCGGTACTAATACTTCACATGATTTTGATTCTATGCCTCTGTTTATGCAACCAAGGATTATATTAGCTTTTTTGGCTGCTGCAGCACACTGGTGGCTCACATTTAAGTGATTGTCTCCAAGGTCCCTCTCACAGTTACTGGTTTTTGAGCAGGTTTTACCTAATCTATACCTGTACCTTTGGGGGAGTTTTTTGCCAAGTGTAAAACCTTGTTTTTCTCCAACTTCCATCTCTTTTCAAGCCCTGAAGTGGCAGTTTTTGTATAGATCCAATGAAACAAAACATCCAAATAATGCTTACTTTATAATATTTAAAACAGGGATACAGAATCTTTTTCAGTCCAGTTCTGGAAAAGCTTTGGGGGCATTTCAGTTTCAGAGGAAATGGGGAAAAGTTGAGTGGTCTCATAAATCTTTTTCAGAAAGGCAAATTTAGAGCTGAAAAAAAAGGCTCTATACAGCTAGTTAATTACTGGACCATATCTATTAGTATTAGTAGATATCCCATAAGCATCAATGTTATGCAGGTGTAATATCAACTTAAGTGCTATTGTCCACCATACTGGACAACATATGACCAGAATTTCTGGACAACCTCTGCCCAGTATCTAATCTCTACACATGTACATTATTAGGTGGACATCAAAATCAATCAACCACAAAATGTGAAAGATGATGTGGAATTGTAAACCATCAGCCATGGCACCTCCAGGGCACACTATGAAACACAGCATTTAGTGTTAAATATATATTTTATGATTACAGAAATAATGAGAATAGATGTACCAGAAAGATAGGAGCAACAGATACAATGATGTATGGATAATAGGCAAATAGCAACCTACAGAGCTTGGAAAGAGATGAAGAGAGATGTAGATCCAACTGGTTTTCAAACAAACTATCACAAAAGTTGAGGAAAATTAGAAGAAAGCTGAAGAATTAAAGACTTAGGCAACTAAAGAAATATAAGATGACCAAATACATACTTTCAAAATCAAGCCAGGAAGAATGAAGAAAAGCATCTCAAGTCAAGAAAGAAAATAAGGTTTTACTAATTATACTTCATTAATTTACTATCATGAGCTGCGGTGGTGCAGTGGTTAGAATGCAGTATTGCAAACTAATTCTGCCAACTGCCAGCAGTTCGATTCTCACAGACTCAAGGTTGACTCAGCCTTCCATCCTTCCGAGGTCGGTAAATTGACCCAGTTTTTTGGGGGGCAATATGCTGACTCTGTAAACAGCTTAGAGAGGACTGTAAAGCACTGTAAAGATATAAGTCTAACTGCTATTGCTATTAAAACCCAAAAAAAGACAGCAATACTTTGCATGGCAGAAACAAATAACAAAGGTGATGGTAATCTAAAGCTATTAAAAGTAGACCAGCAGCCCCCACAGAATATAACAAGAAAAATAAAATAAGAGATATTTTAACAAAATTACATGAACATTTAAATTGAAGCTAAGAATACTCAGGTGTGTCCTCAGAGGATAATGGCATATGAAGTTAAAGGAAGACGGAAACCTATTACAAACAGAACTAAAGACAGAAAATTTTGCTAAGAAATAATATGTTCAGAAATCATTTTCGCTAGAAAATGAGGTATGACCGATAAGAGACCGGCTGTCAAATAACAAAAGGCCAAGGCAGATAAATACCCGTTGAAATATTTAAAGCAGTAGGCAATGAGACAATTAAAGCACTATCAGCTCTATAGAATAAGATTCTACGGCCCAGAGTTTGGAAAAGAATGGTGCATGTAAAAAAGTGGAAGAAAGGAGATGTAAGAGAATGTGTGTATTACTGAATCATTGCCTTAATTTCTCACGTTGTATTTCTCAAGTTTTATTAAAAAGATTACAAAGAAGAATAGAGCCATATATAGCTAACATATTACAGAGAGACCATAAATCACACCAGAATGAGGAATATATTAAGTCTAATGGGTGGTCCAGAACACTTTATTATTCTGAGTCATCTTTAAAATGAACAACAATCTCTTGTATCCGAGAGAACCGAATCTGGGGAAAGAAAAGAGTTCCAAATAGCGAGGGTAATGAAACAAGGATGCATATTGTCAGCGTATCTGTTTAACTGATATAGAAAATATATAGAAAAATGGCACAATTGGAAATAAATGACAGAGGAAATCAATTTTGGGATATTCAGACAAATCCACTTAGAAAGAATTAGAAAAGCTTCTCATGAAAGTTTACCTAGATCATTGAATATTAAGAAGACCTAGTTAGCAAACGTAGTGTCACAACAATGGCTGGCAAAGATGGTAGATGGTTTTGTCTTCTTAGGCTCAAGAATAGATGCAAATGGACAATGTGTTGGATATAGAAAGAACAGCAGGAAGAGGGCAATGGCAAACTTATATCAAGGATAAGAATTAAAAAGCATAATTCCTTAAGCAGTACTTTTAAAAATAATGACAAGTAAATTCAAAATAATTTTAAGTAAATGATTTCATCTTAGTCCATGTCTATGTTCTGATGTGAATCCAAATGAATTTAGAAAGGCTTGAATCTCTCTGCAATGCTCCTGTCAGCCTCCCAGGTAAGCCAGACAGGAAGCACAACTCAATGAATTAATTCTATTTTAAAGCAAGACTACATTAATAGAATCTTGCAAGCCTGAAAGTACAGACTTCCTGCCATCACTTTTAACTGCTTGATCCAAAGACAAGTCCTTCCTAAGTTTCTTTCTCTGACCATTAAACCACTGGGGCTCCTGACTCTCTAATCTGGTTGTTTCCTAGGCAGCATCTCTTCCTCTTGTTCCCCCCCAAAGTCATCCACACATTCCATTACAGCTCCTGACCATTGGCTCAAGCAAATAATATATTCCTAAAGTCCTGGATAATAATAAAAACCCTCATATGGGTTTTATCACCCCTATAAGTGGAAGATAATTAGCTAAGGCTGTTAATCTGCCATCATCCATTACCTTTGCCCTTAATTGGCTTCACAAACTTTATTTTTCCAGAACAGGAAGATGAAAATCTGTATTAAGGAACACATCCAAAAGAAATCTTCTATGGGTAGAGGGAAAAAGTGTCAGAGGAAAAACCAAATTATTTTAGTTGTTTGCGCCCAAAATGGCAATAACTTGACTTTGATTCATCGAGAAAGGTAAGCAAGGCTGAGACTTGAATGGAGAATTGCCAGTGAATCCTTCTTTATTTCTAGGACAGACCTAGAAGTGAAATAAAAGAAAATATTTCCATATCGCTGACAAACACCTATACGTGTCCATGAAACCATCAGGAACAGAGTTCAACATGAAGGAGAATGAACCCTTTTTTGAGGGAAGGGTTCTTGCTGAAAGACTGCGCACTGACAAATGTGGTGTTGACAGCTGACTGCCAAACCTCAAGAGTAAGCGATATCAGAGCTTTCCATTACCAACATCAGGAAGCACCATGTTCCCTGACTTTGTCTATGGAATAAAGTTTTCTGCCTCGGGCAAGGGCAAGATCTCAGAGGTTCCTTCGAGCCCCATGATTCTATGTTCTATATTTCTTCTCATCCTCCTGTTTTTAAAGGGGGACAAATGTATTCTAACTTACTAAATGGAGCTACTCAAACATAAATGAGAGGATATGTGCTTTAAATTTTTTAGTTATTTTTACTGATTTCATTTTAAACATGTATTGGGAAGAGACTAATAAAAATGGATGCCAAATTTTGCTCTGCACTATTCCTAGCTATATAACACAAGATAGTACAATTTTTCTTACCTTTATTTTTTCATTTTTGTGTCTGATGCCACAACATTTTTCATCCATCCATCCATATCCCTCCTTTATTATTTTTATAAATAACTCAAGGTGGTGAACAAACCTAGTGGAACTTGGGTATGACTAAAATATGCAACTAAATGATAAAATCAATAGGAGTGAGGACAAAGCAATGTACTTTTCCTATGAAGGCCCTGTCTGAAGTTTGGAATTAAAGCGTAAACTATTCTAATTCTATCATGCCTCTATTAAGAAATGAAACAGGACACCGCCCATGAAAATCTGTTCAAAAACAATAAGGTAATTTTAAAATTCAAAACTGGGTTTTTGTCCCGGCAGAATAACACGTAGCAGCCCCGTTACTGTGGTACTTGATACAATTATATATCTTTTACATGGCTGAGAAACTGAAAGAACGATGCATCCCACACTTTTTAAAAAGCAGAATGGAAGCTCTCTTCCCCCTCCCCATTTTAAATTAATTGACAACACTTGTTCCTATGTTGCTATGGTTGTCCTTAAGAGAAGCCAGAAGGAAAATAGTTTTGTAGGGATAAGGCTCAACCTGCAATGAAAAAATGTACTGGGTGAAAACCACACCATCAGTCAATAGCATTAGCAACCCTTTGGCACAGTAGAACTTTTGTAAAAGAAAGGGTTTTTTTTTTTAAAGATAAAAATCCATGGGATGCAACACCATCTCTTTCCGGCACTTTTGACAGGCCAGCAGCAAAGCCGGGGGCGTTGGGGAAATATCAGCGCCTGGCCTTCTTGTCAGCAGCTATTTTTGGAAGGCTGTGAGAGTGCATCATGCCGGCTGGTGTGGGATTTTCTAGTAAACTGGATATTATCCAGGCGTTTTTAAAACAAATGTGAATCACTTTTAATAGAGGCAGGTGACTCATCCAACACTTGGAATAACAGAGAGGGAGAGAGATTAAGCAACGTCTATAACTACACCAAAATTACCTCCTCTACATCCATCAAAAGCAGAGGAAGACAATTAATCTTTGCGGAGCTCCATTTGTGGCAACGGCTGAGTCAAATCTCTGCAGAGCGCTTTCAGAACACAAAGGATTGCCAGTTTTGTCAAATGTGAAGGAAAATAATCAGACATGTAAATCTACTGCGGTTAATGATATTTTAATATAAAGTGAGGAACAGAAGCATGGAGTACCCAAAATATATGATTGCCTAGAATAGGGAGAAAATGTTGAGAAAAAAAAAGCAAAGGAAATGTACCCAAGTCCTCACTTCAAAGAATAGCAGTGCAGATTTCTACTTCATATGTTAATATTCTGCCATTTTTCCAGAGGCTTAAGTTGTTCTATCTTTTCCCCCCCTGTTCCTTTCACTGTTTTATCCCTGGGACCACCTTATGGAATCATCTGCATGAGATATATATATATATATATATATAACAAATATATATATTTGTTAAGAAACAAATTTTCATTTAAATAAGTTTTCATTCCTAAACAGGGATTAAACCCGGACCTTCACTATCAAAGGGCGACATGCTAAAGACCACAATATATTGCTCGGGTTGCTTCTTTTTAGCAGATGAGAATGAACACGTTAGGTGGAAATGGGATTCTACTTTGATTTTAAAAAGAACAAAACAATTATCTTTCTGAGTACAATTAATAAAATGGCAGGACCAAGTGGCTTTCATCTGGTTTGCCACACGGGTTAAGCTGACATGTGGTTTTTAATTTGATTTTGGTTAAGAATATTGTAGTAACCTAATTACTGTGGTTTATAGTCAGAGTTTAGGCCTATTATGTGAATCTAACCAGCTGTAGTTTAGTCAATTACTTTGGGTAAAGTGCTGGTTTAATAGTGCATAGAATTTGTGCTGTCCTTCAGCTTCACAGTCCTTTCAAAATGAGCTCAGAGAAAAGCTTCTACTCATTATTCCTTCTTTTACTGTAAAGTCTCCAAAAAGAACACCTTTCTTTTCCCAGTTACTTATCAGGATCATGCTTGGATTCCACACTTTAACTTCCATCATCTTCCAGCCAGCAATAGCAGTCAAAGCCCAAAATAAATACATGGCATCAAAAAGCTAGAAAAAGCTACCCATCCAGCTGGGCTTTCACCTGGCTTCACAAAGAATCAAGAGATACTGAGGGCCACACAACATGGACTTTGTATCGTTGTACTTGATAAGCAGTGTGGGTTTTCTTGTATTTTAATTCGACTTATTCTTCTCTCTTTTAAGTGTGATGTTAATAGTTTATCAAAACATTGTAGAATGGAAGGTAGAAAACATTTTACTCCATTACTACCAATGGAGTGATTGATACAACATTCCCAAATTGCAAGGCAAACTATCTTTGCTCTCCAGACTAGTATAGGACAGGAGTGTGTTTGTCTTCTGATTAGATAAGAGGACTCTTCAGTGTTAATTGACATCTGGTTTGTCTCTTCGCAGACTCTAAGTAACCTTATGACATTTTTTTCTCCACCCACAGGTCCTGGGAACCCATTATTTAAACGATCCAGCTAAGCGTATTATGGGTTAGCAGGCTCTCTAGATGGCTTATGACTTAAATCATGCTATGCAACGAGAGAAAACATTGCAAACCCATTCCAATGGTTGAACTGTATATAAAGTTATCTCTTCCCTTCCTAAGGGTTTTCCATCTTGTACCTGTGGGATACCTAACCTTTACTTATTCATAAATCGAAGATATTTATCTACCTTTTCGCTATTTTGGCCATGGGCACACCAAGCTGAAGAACCTAGCCATGATTTATGGCCAGCAGTGTCAACAAGTGCACATATATTTTTATTTGCTGGCTTTTTCAGTCAACATAGGTCAAGGAGAATTTGAACTAAAATGACATGGCATGCAGCAGAAAAATCAGCAGAAAAGTCATAGCAGAACCCAGCTGACAAACTGCAGTAGCCTGTGTGTGACCTAATTAATCCAATATATTTCTAACTGTTCAAGATTGCTTATATCTATAGCTTCTTTGTGAAACTGGTACACTGGAGACAAATGAATAGGTACAGGGAATGAAGAGCCAGGAAGATAAATCTTCTTTTCAGTTAGTATTGACCCATTATAAAGAAGATCAGGATAATGGCTTCTAGTACTGCATATTATAAAGGAAATGAGTCAACATTTTTCTCTCAAACATCCTGAATAAAGGAGAATCAATCTGCATTTCTCTCCAAGCAACACTTTGGAAAGTTAATATGGTCATGTTCACAATGCTTTATTTGCTACGAGAGGAAAAACAACTGCATACAGCAAATCATATATAATTATGGCAAGCAAAGTGGCCCTCCCAGAATATGCACTGTAATGCAAATTATTACAGAACATGACTTTTTCCCAGGCTGCCTCCTTATATATGCACAAATATATAATTAGTTTGACAAGCTCCAGTCTTTAAGGAAGGAAGATGCTGAAGTTTCATCAAACAGCGGCATGATAGAGTATCAGTAACAGAATTTACCTTCCAAAGTCTAAGTCTGCTGTGTTTTTTCTCCTTATTAAACTTTCTGCTCATTATGGATACTGCAGTTATGAGAAAGATCCCCCAAGCAGGAGTTGGGGGGAAGGGGGGGCTGAATAAGATAGCTGAAATGTGATCAGGAAGAAATCAAAAGTTCTAATAGCACCATTTCAGACTAACAAATGTTATTAAAAGACATAACCTTTCATTTCAGTGTAACTCGTGAAAGCTTATGCCAGTTATTAACATCTCTCAACCCAAAAAGGTGGTACCAGACTCCTCCTGAATTGTGCACGAGAATTAATGGAATGCTGAAGCAATGTAAGCACTGAAACAAATGTCACCAAGAAACCAAATAAGAATGTGCAATGCGTCTTGAATATTTAGTGTATTTGCGGATACAACTATAAGGAATGTTTGTGGTAAGTCAGATGTATGCTGGTTGGGAACATTAACATAGGTGTACTTGTTTACACAAATGCTGCCACACTATCGGAAGAAAACCAACTTAATTTGCGGCAAATAACAGATGGTTGTGGTATGATGCAACAAAGACTATAAAACAGAAATTTAATGTATCCAAGATCAAAAGAGGTGTGAAAGGGAAAATAGAATGCAAGTATTTATAAATGGCAAGAAAATCAAAACAGAAACGCAAATACTAGCAGAAAGGTAGTGAGTTGTAGACAGTCTCTTGTCTGAGGATTGCTTGCATATAAGAATAGCATTTTTCCCATTGCCTTTTTAAAATGGAATAAGAGTCGAAAATGTGGAAAACATGAAGTCTTTTTATCATGCCTGGTGGACTTGCAAAAGAGCCAGAAAATGTTGGGTTCAAATACATGCAGTGACGCAAAACGTTTTGAAGATATAACATCCAATTGAAACTAGAACTCTTCTTTTGGGGTCTAATGGATAGACAATTAGAAAAGAGCTATGGAAGATTGTTTTTATGTACGATGACTGTTGCGAGACTATTATATGCACAAAGATGGAAAGTTTGTAAAATATCCACAAAGATGGGTATTGCAAAGATGGCAAAATTGACTTATTTGATTAGACAAAGGATAGTACCATAACTATACAGGTAGTCCTCAACATGCAGCCACAATTGAACCCATAATTTCTGTTGATAAGTGAGACATTTGTTACATGAATTTTGCTCCATTTTATGATCTTTCTTGCCACAGTTGTTAAATGAATCACTGCAGTTGTTAAATTAATCTAGCTTCTCACTGACTTTGCTTGTCAGAAGGTCGCAAAAGGTGATCATGTGACCCCGGGACACTGCAACCATCATTAATAAGAGCCACTTGCCAAGCATCTGAATTTTGATCATGTGACCATAAGGATGCTCAATGGTTGTAAGTTACTTTTTTCAGAGCACTTGTATCTTTGAACAGTCACTAAATGAACTGTTGTAAGTCAAGGACTACCTCTATTAGTGACTGGAAACCATTTATGGATTTTTTGCTGAAAAGAAGAAAAAAAATGAACTAGTGATTTATGTGATTGATGATTAAAAAGAGTAGACTATGAAAAGAAGGAAATTATGCTGTAACCTTAGAAGGAGGAAAACATCAACTGGTTTTCTGAACAAGAAATGAACCGATCTCAGTTGGTACTAAACTAAGATTTGAACCCTAGGTCTGCGCTCTCTCTCTCTATATATATATCTTGCAAAGTATAAATCTCTATGCTTTTATGTGTGTGTGTGTGTATATATATATATACATACATACATACATACATATATACACATAGTGTGTGTGTATGTGTATGCACATGCATATTGCATGCATACATTGAGATTTACACTTTGCAAGAGCTTGTTTTTTGTTTTTTTGTTTTTTGCATTATCAGTGAATGTGTGCATGTTATGTGGTAAAGCTGATCTCAGTCACATTCTGAGTAGAGAGGTATACTTGCAAATAAAACATCCAACTGTGGAAGATCCATCATTTTACCTTCTACCAATGCCTCTCGAGTCTATACAAATTCAAATTGTTCTTGGAATTGACATTTTGCTTTGTAGCCTGCTGATTTTCAAATACATACATTTGTAAGCGGCATGTATGTTTCTTTCTCTGCACTTCAAAATTACTGCTCCTAGAAAGCTAAATTGAGTCAACTGAAACATACTTGCTCCATAGTTGTTGTTTATATGGAACGAAAATATAAAGATGATTTAGCCTTCCACAATATGTACTGAATGTTCCCTTCATTTCTGCTGGTCCCCTTTGAACTCTCATCTGCCTTTTCTTGACAGATGTTTCTTTGGCCACACTCTCAATATTAATGAGATTTCTAGAATGCAATTTCCTTTCCCTGACTCAACATTTAATAAGTTCCTTATTACTCTAAATGTCAATGATTAGAGATAGCATATTAACCCCAGACAGAATTGTCATGTCATGCTACATTTTAAAACTATTTTCTTCAATTAATAGATAGAATCTCCCAAATGAGGATTAAATAATTGCCTCTCAATTCAACAAACTTCCATGGAGTGGGGCAGTACCAACCAACTTTGTTAAGCAAGAGCCTTTGATTGACAAAGATTTTCAGTATTAACAAATATTTATCTAAATGTACAGTAAACAAAGCCAAAATCTGTGCATTGGTTTCTGGATTAAAAAGAAAAGTCTGATGCTAGTGTATACTATGAGGCATAAATAAGGTTTATTTCAATATAAATTTGCCTATTTATTGCACTGTTTACTGCTTTTCCTAGATTTTCTCAATATCCAAATATCCCTCAGAGTTTTACTGATGCAAGCTATTATAACATTTAAAAATACCTTTCTTAGCTGAGGTTCCTGTATACCATATTCCATGTACATTTTATTGAGGTGCCAGTTGCTTAATACTTCAAAGTAGGTACTTCTTTGTGGTGGCACTAATAACTTTTAATGCATTTCCAAAGGAAATTTAGAAGAGGAAGTCTGACACTGATATATTATCAAGGCTTTTCTTTTCTAACAGTGTTTTAAATTTTATTTTGAAGGAAAAACATTTATGGCTGATTAAATCCTCCTTATAGACTTTTTTGCTTGAAACAGAAAAAATGCTCTTTATGATTTGTGATTTTAATGATTAGAAAAAAAAGCTTGGATAATAAAAAGTGAGTTTTACTTTTTGTAATCATAGAACAAGAGATAATTTTGTAATTGTACTTATATTTGCTGTAAAGGAAATCCAAAGCTCCTCTCCTCTCCCTCTCCCCTTCTACCTCCATCTCCCCTTCCCTCTTGAAACTAGCGACTTTTGTCTGTTTCCGGCGGAGTCACATGATTTCCCACTTAGCAACTGTTTTGCTTAGTGGCAGAGTTGCCAGTTCCAATTAGGTCATTAAGCGAGGCCTATAGTAATAGTTCGTATCATATCATCATATCATATCACATCATATCCTACCCATACAGAAATAATTTAGGAATAGTTTTAATATCTGAGTAAATTCAAGATTTTTGTACTGCAGTGTATTGCCTTTGGAGTAGCATCTGATGACTTCTAAGCTAAGAAGATAACTGCTGGACTAAAAATGTAGAATGACTCTACAGATAGTAACTTCTTATTCTTAAGCAATTGCATTGTTTTACTGGCCTACTATACACGATTCCAAGCACTGGTATTTCAGTTTAAATTGATTAATTGATTATGTGCCATCAAGTCATTGTTGGCTTCTAGAGCCTCCTCTAGAGAGTTAAATCTTCACAGAACGTGTCTGAAGTAGGAAAAGTTGAGCCTTGCCCTTTGTGCCTCAAGTGAGTTGATTCTTTTGATGATCCATTTGTTTGTTTTCTTGGTTGTCCATGGTATTCTCAGGAGTCTTCACCAACACCAAAGTTCAAAAATATCAATACTTTTATTTATTTATTTTTCACATGTCTGAACCACCTATCTCCTTCAAAGAGGGACTCTGGGTGTTGTACAATAGAATGCTAAAATATAAAACAGCATATTAAAAAGTTAAGTATTGAGGAGGAAGCAAGAATGATTAAATACTATTACAATTAGTTAATGGGCAGTGGGAGGGCTTTCAGAGAACTAACCAGCCCCATGGCTATACACTCCTCTGGGATCTCCTCTCCTTTAAAAAGCTTGACATATGTTCCTATGCGTTCTGCACACTCACCCTTGCCTTCTTCAACATCAGAGGCCTTTGGGTTTGGGTCAGTACCCTGGATGTCCTCTGCAGGAATGTTCAGTTAGTATTGAGCTCGATGGATTTTCTGTGTTTAGATATTATTGATGCCATAGGCGTTTGATAAACTGAAGGGATACTTCAGAATGTTTTATTGTATTATGACAATTCTCACCTATCCTTAAAAATAATATGTACAATACAAGCAACCTTGGAACGTCTCTTCGTCTTGGATTTTTGAAGGGCACACATTATACGTTTCAAAAGACAGTGGTGGTACATGCTTTTTAAAATGGATAAATAAGCAGTATAGCTTCACCTTAGAAATTATGCTTATTTATTCTCTGTAAAGTGAATTCCTGTTTGCTTGAATCAAGAGGCTGTTATGCATCAAATAAAATGATAAATATAAACATTAATTGCTTGGCTGAATAAGGTCTTTAAATATCCCCTGAAGATGCTTACGTACCGGCTTCCCTCCTCTACTTGCACCAAGCTTGCATTAAAATAATAGAATTATTTTTTTGGAAAGTTATTCAATTATTTAATCATTGGGGCAGCCCTTGTATGTAGCTTCTCTATTGTGCCTCAGAATTTCAATCAGTAACAAATCCATTTGCCATACGGTCAAGATCTGGATTAATGCCATATTGTAACATCTGTTATAAAAAAAAAGATAGATGCAGAACACAGAAGATTTTGCATCTCCAAAAAGGCAACCCAACTATACACACAATCACAGAGCAACCTGTCTTGGCACTTGCTTCAGTAAAGCAGATGGCTACTCAAATGCAAGTGCCTCTGCGAATGCCAGGATTAAGATCAACATCTCCAATCTGGAAGCTTGAGAGCCACTAGAGACAAAAACCCTTCCCAATCCACTCATTTGATTCACATTAGTTATTCAAAAAATCTTTTCATACATACATAGATACCCATCATGCTATTCCCCCTTATGTGATATGCAACATTATGAAAAGTGTAGAAAAAGAATAAAAAGTAGGAAGCAATAAAAAAAAGTATCTGTAGTTCAGAGTTGAACTGTGGAGTCCTTGGTACTCTCCAAACTTGGTTATTTACTTGCGGATGTTTCATTGCCCATTACCCACCTAAGTAGCATCACCAAAGAAGCACTGATGATGTTACCTAGTTGGGTAGTGAAACATCTGCAAACAGACAATCAAGCTCAGCAAACATCGAGGATTCCTCAAATAGGAAACAATATGAAATTAAACAAAAGGAACTACATTTAAATACAATAATTTCACTATACCTCTCCATATTTTCTTATCCTTGCTAACGAGTGTTGCTTTCATCACATCTATAACATACTTCAAACATCTCCTTCTATTTTTTAAGCTTCTCACCATTCTCTTTTTCAGGATCTCACCAACTCCATCCATCCACTACTTTTTTCAGTTTTTTCCTTCCTTATCACTCTTTCCTTTTTCTTTCAAATATTTGTTTTGCAATCTGATCCTTCTTTGATTCTCTCTATATGAACAGTCCTACTTTCAATGTACTTTTTTTGTACTGGTCACTCGTGCACCACCCACTTTCATTTAGCATCTATTCATTCTTGGCTGTATGTCTCTTTGCTTTACAGCATACACAACTTAAGGACCCTATTATCACTGCATTCAACTTATTTTATGTGTCCCCTGACATACTCAAATCCCACTTCCACACAACAATATAGGCAGAAGAATGCACTTATGCATAGCTACTTTTACTTCCTTCAACAAACATTCATTCCTTGAAATAGACCATAAACTATGCATTACCTTTCTACCACCATTATTCAATTACTCAACCCACTTTCCCATCTTCATTAAATATGCTACCAAAAAACAAATATGCATCTTCTTGTTTTAGTTTTTCCATATTTATGTATAACACATTGTTTACTTCCTTGTTAAGCACAACTACCTTGGGTATTGCTATATTTAACTTTCCAATCCATACTCTTCATTACATCATATAACTAATATTTACTATAAATCATTTGTATTCTCTAACAATAACACAGCATCATCTGCATGCAAATGTATATATGCATTTCCTCCCAAGCCAGCACACCTCTAATAACGTAACAAGCATTCCTTACACACTTATACAATACATGAAAACAATGAAGGGAACATCTCACATCTCTTATCTTTTGTTCAAGTTGAACCATTTGCTAAGCATTCCTTTATTCATATGCATGCTGTAATATACTGCCATAATTTATGGCAGCACCAGTGGTGAAATCTAAAATTTTCCATTACCGGTTCTGTGGGCGTGGCTTGGTGGGCGTGGCTTGGTCATGTGACTGGGTGGAAATTGTGTTTATACAACAATGGAAAAACAAAGAGATCCATACAGATGAGAATGTAATTAAAATATTAGAATTTCTGTGAATACATTAACACTTAAAATTAAGGAGAACTTCCCTCT
>JANHFL010008176.1:296339-331168 GCA_032468155.1 Oxyrhabdium leporinum
AGGCGGGCAGGGGTGGGGCCAGCCAGAGGTGATATTTGCCGGTTTTCCGAACCAATCAAAATTTTCCCTACCGGTTCACGTGAACCGGTGCGAACCGGCTAGATGTCACCTCTGGGTAGCACCCAATTTTCAATTTCACGTTTGCATAAAACATACCAAAAATCCAATCTATTAACACTTTCTGCAAATCATCAAACATAAACTTCACTGATTCCCAATGACCTGCTAAAGGCCAAAAACATTTTCTGTGATCCTGTCCTTGGCATAAAACTACATTGCATTTCTCACATTTTGTTCATTATCCCTTGGTACGTTTTTGATCAAAATTCAGCCAAACATCTTCCCTCAAACTAACCACTATAGTTTTGGTGTTTACTCTTTCTACCTTTCCTTTGTACACAGGATAAATAACAGCTTTCTTAAAATTGTTAGATAACTGGAGTTTTCACACACATTAAGTATTAAACAGCTTTCCAGATGAATAGGTATCCATATTTTAGCATTTTCTCAATTATAATATCTGCATCTTTAAAAAACTGTTTTTTTGTTTTTGTTTTAAATCTTACAGCATTGCCTTCTAATGAAGACACCAGAATTTACAGTACCCCTTTCTGTATTTTGGCATATCACTCTCATTCCCTTGCAGAATCCTTACTTTTCTTTTTCTCGATATGTATATTATCTAACATTAACACAGTTCATTTTAACTTTATTCATTTTCCATTCATTCTATTGGGTGGTCAGTCTTTTAATACCTTTTCATACAGGACTCATTCTTTCTCTTCCTACGGTTATTCCACTTTAGCTACAGTTTCCTTCACTAAAGAACATTTTATAGGTTCTCCTGTAAGCATTCTCATTTATTCTTGAGGCTCCAAATGGCTCAACCACTTTTTGTGGACTCTCATTTTGTTCCCACCCATCAAGTCATGATGCAAAGCAGAATAATTTCTTTCCATGGATTGCTTTCATGTTGTAGTTTTTCTCCTGATTCTTCCATTATCACCATTCACAAGACATAACATAAAAACATCATCAACTAGTTTCCTATTTTCATATGCACCCACTGTTTAGATGACACTAATTCATAATTTCTGATATACATTTTATTCAGATTAAAACCTGCACCTTAAACACACAGAGAAGTGACACCTATTTCACTCCACAAGATCAGTGCATCACACTCTCTCTCTCACACACACACACACTTTAGTTTCAGAAACATATTGAGTGCATCTTTTTCATTTCTTCATTTCTTGATTTAAACTTGCAGTTACTTCTATTACATGTCAAGTTGCAATATTGTGTATGACATGGTTATCACAAGATAAGGCCATAGAGACTGACCCCTGCCATCCATCCTACCTTTAGTCAACTGATAGTATCTGTATAACATTTTAAGTTAGAAACCACATTGCAGCCATTCCACAAGCAGCATGTCCTGCTATCAGTAAGGGCAGTAACAATTAGGTTTGACACATTTGCACCAATATGCCACAAATGGGACCAAAAGCCAGCTTATGCCAAGTAAGCTTGAGCTATGCTATGCTATTCCATTCCATTCCCATTCTATAGGAAGTAAATACAGGGAACTGGCATTTACTCAGAATATATTCACACTGATATTTAAATGTCACATCTATTCCTCCTCTGAGATTGCAACAATGTATTTGCAATTCTGAGCCTTATAGTGGATGTTTAAGGAATACCCCATGTCAATCAAAATCAGACTAGTCAACATGTTTGCAAATATGTTATAATTCCATCACTATAACTAACTGCATCCACCAATCTTTATGTATGATGCCATTATGAAGCACCTTCCTTTTTCTAGTTTACATGGATTCAGATATTTGCAACAACATTACACAAAATTGATTAGTAATGATTGGCATATAAATCTTTCTCAAGTCTGAGAATGCTTATCACTCATGAAGGACAGTTCAAAAGAGGATATATTTGAGCTTGGGCAATTCAAAGCTTACAGGGGTTTTCTAAGATGCTTTTTACCTCAAAAATGATGAGATATCAGGTTAGCCCTATGAGAAGGTATTTTTCCAGTTGTAATTGCTAAAAAGTGAGTTTCATTTGCAATTCCTGGTCCTGTTGTAAGATGATAAGAAAAACACAAGCAGAGCTTAATCATTAACACCGGAGAGGGCCCTTTTAGGAGGAAGATTAGGAGAAAAACATCCCCCCAAGCAACTGCTTCATAGAAGAGTTATTTAAAGAAAAAGAAAAAAAAAAGACCACCACCAACTTCTTATGACGCCTCCATAAAAAATGCTACTATATTTATGAATAAATTAGTCAGCTGTATCTTATCAAGAACAATGGCAAACATAAATAGATCCTACCTTCCCCTTTACACCATTATTAAATAATAAACAATTGCTATACTTGAACAGAGTAATTGTTAAAAGAAAATATATCTAAACAAAGTGAAAAGTATAAAGTACAATTCCCTCAATAATACAAACTCAGGAAAATTAACTCCTCACATTCATAGACTTCTAACTATTTGCCAGCACAATTTGGGAAAAATATGCAGGCAAAACTTCATAAAATATTAGAAGCCAACGTATTTCTGGATGAGTAATATCGGCAGCAAGGCTGAGGTGTTTGATGCTGATAGGAAGTAAAAAAAACCCGTGTTCTCTTATTGATAGCTACATTTTTTCTCATGTTTGTCAAAGACAATGTCAGTTGTATGAGACAAATGAACAGCTATTTATTGTGACCCATAGAAGCTTGGGGCAATGAGGAGCAGCTGCCCTCTGTGTTTACTACTGCCAGTATGCCAGAGAATCACCTTCCATAACTCAGTTTTCTCCAGATGTGATTTCTTCCCATAATTCCCTGCCAGCATGCATGCTTCTTCTGAGCAGAGCACGTAAATTGCTCATGAGATACATTCCTAGCAAAAGATGTTTTATGTAACTTCTGGCTTTTTTATTGCCTGATTGCAGCTCTTCAGGACTTTAGCAGAGGTCTTCCACATCTTCTCTGTCCCCAGAGCTGTAAACCGCCCCGAGTCTTCGGAATGGGGCGGTATATAAATGTAAAAATAAATAAATAAATAAATAAATTCCTCTTAAAATGAGAAGGGCCAGGGACTGAACCAGTGACCTTCTTCTCTGGGTAAAACATCTGCTTAAGTCCAAGTTGGGTCCCTTCCCCTTTAGAAGCAACTTTATGCATCAGAATTTTTTCTATCCCTTCAAGGTTGTAGAGGTAGAAAAAAAATAGAATTCCTCCTAGATAACTACATTCATGCACTAGGCATAGAATTTCACACTATTCTATATAAGGATAGCTGAAACCAACTGCAGTTTCCAGAACTTCAAGAATCAATAAGTCTGATTGATGTAGATGCAGAGTAAATCCATTACTGGCTCAAGGCACACATTTGAGCTGCGCAATGTAGCCACTAAGTGTGCAACATCAGAATTCCCTGTTCATCATTTTTCAGTTCTAATGCAAAAAGCACATTTTAGTAAACCATCTCTCAGTCAGTTTTAGCTGCCTCCCTGTCCTTACTTCCATTTACAGTTTGGGGATAATATAGATAGTCCTAAACTTACGACCACAATTTGAGCCCAAATTTTTTGTTGCTAAGTGAGACATTTGTTAAGTGAATTTTGCTCCATTTTACGACTTTTCTTGCCAGAGTTGTTAAGTGAATCACTGCAGTTGTTAAACTAGTAACACCACTGTTAAATGAATCTGGGTTTTCCCACTGACTTTGCTTGTCAGAAGGTCACAAAAGGCGATCACATGATCCCAGGATACTTCAATGATCATAAATGTGAATCAGTTCCCAGCGGTCTGAATTTTGATCACATGACCATGGGGATGCTGCAACGGTCATAAGTGTGAAAAATGGTCATAAGTCTTTTTTCAGTGCCGTTGTAACTTCAAACGGTCATTTAATGAATTTTATTGATTTTCAACTTTTTATGGATGTGACTTATATGAAACACTTGAAATAAAATATATACATATTGCCTACTTCTACTTCACTTCCAGGATGCTTTCCAGAAGATGCTTTACTCTCCTGGAACTGAGCATACTGCTCAAATCATTTTTGGAGAAAATAAAACTACCAAAATTGAACCAATGTTCTATGTGTGATACACAATACCAGGATTGTGAGCAGAGAACCACTGTTAAATACCAAAGGTTATCAAGGTAGCTAGTGGCTCTGCTGAAACAACTATCTTGAACAGTTTAAATGGATGAAGGGCTCACCTGTAATGTAGGGAATACATCTACACAATGTTAGGAAAATACAATATTTAGCATTAATACTCAACACTAAGTCCTCTTCCAGCATTTTGGAAACAAACTTCAGCAAAGCTGTGTAGGAGCAGAAGTTTGCTGGAAGACACGATAAGGCTAGGTATTGTATGTCAATTGTGTTTCATTTCTTCTAGCACCTTACAGGGTGCAAAATTAATTACCTACTTACAAGATGCAAAAGTATATATGCTGGAAAGCCAACTTGCATTCATTAGCTCTAAAGAATGGCAAAGCGGGAAAGCAAAAAAGGAGCTGAAGCAAAAGATGCTGTGTTTGCACCCTGATTGTTCTCAAGATGCAATTCAATTTCATTTATTAAACTCCAAATGATGCCCCCCCCCCCGAACTTCATTAACTACAACTCTACCCATTCCACATAGTGGCCTCTCTGGGTCACATCTATCCCCTCCCGTTTAGGAATATCGGAATGCTTTTTTAAAAGTACATTTCTATTATAATCCCAACCCAGACAGATAACCATCCAAGGATAAATTGGGAGCCACGATTAAAGGTGGCTGGTTTTCTCAGTTGTAGAAAGAACTTGTAAGCAAAATATTTTAAGCATGTTTAATCAGATGTTTACTCCAGTGCTGCAGATTAGCAACACAGCAGGTATGGCCAGAAATATGTGATCTATAGATGTTGGGATAATGCTGGGCATGAGGAAATTCATTTTTGACTTAAATGAATTCACTTTTGAATTTATTTAGGTGGCACAAAATAATTAATTGTTCAGACAGATTCATTTTCTACCTTGCAAGACAACATTCTAAGTACATTTTGTAGTTGTAAATTGCCCTTGGATTATGTCCAGCTGGGTGCATGAAAATGATGTACTTTCTGGCTAATTCTTGGAACATGTCCCAGCTGGAGCGTGCTCCCCTTTCAGAAAAGAGATTGCTTTTTCTTCGCTCCACCTCAGACCTGCATATGCTTTTATTCAAAGTGCATCCTAAAAAGGGAATAATCAGGATTAAGAATGCAATGCTTTGGGGCAGCAATGGTATAGAACCACTGAATTATTTTTGTCTTCATATGGGTCTGGAAGGCATGGAGTTTGATGGGATTTCACCTCCTCACTAACTTCATTCTGGCACTGGAATGGAGTTCGTCCTTCAAGCAGCAGTGATAGTTAGGTACTTTTTTTCCGCAACATAATCTGGGGGGAAAAATCTGTAGATTCTTCAAAAATTTGTGATTCCGAAACTAGGTTTCTGCACCATCTTCATAAAGCAGACTGCAAATGGCTGCAGTTTTTTGTTCTTTTCAATGGTAATTATTGTTAGGGGAAAATTATATATGAGAATGGAGTAAACCATGACTAATACTATGAAAGATATCATGTAAACAATTTTTTTTATGTTACCATGAAGCCTGTAATGTTAGATTTCTAAAGAATTATAGAGGTCTGCAGCTACCGTAACCACACATGGCACAATCTTCACAAAAGGCAGCTTTCCAAACACTGTGTAGCAGAAAGGAACAAGTAAAAGTTATCATTTATACAACTCCCTTTCAATCTGATATACTTTATTCCCCTCTCCTCCAAATCCAATGAACCTTATTTTCCAAAATCATTATAGTAGCCTCCAATCCACACGCTGTAATATCACGATGCAGTTAAGTGTTACTAGCAGTCCGTAATCAGTTTCAAAAACATAGCAGTGGGAATGGATCAAGGGAATGGATGAGTTCAATTTATATTCCAATACTGTAAAGGGCAACGCCAAATATTGTTCAAGCTACTAAATAACTGCATTTATTTTACTAGTAAGAAAATGCCCAGGATTTTGTATCGATTTCAGCGATATATGGAATAAGAACTGCCAGATGTACATGGTAGATAGAGAAGGCAGAGCAGCATCTGAGATTGCTAATTTACATGCTAGTATGAAAATACATTTAACTGCACAAGAGTCCATTCCAGCTTCCTGGTCATCACACAAATTCTTCAATGGGCAAAGGAGATGCCAAAATACAGGCAGCCCTCAATTACAACCACAATTGGGACCGGAACTTCCATTGCTAAGTGACATGGCCATTAAGTGAGCCATCACATGACTGTGCCTGATTTTACTAGATTCTTCGTTGTGGCCACTAAGTGAATCAGGGTTTCACCATTGATTTTTGCTTGTCAGAAGTAGTCTGGGAAAGTTGCAAATGGCAATCTGGTGACCCCAGGACATTGCAGTGGCAGTAAATACATGCCAGTTGCCAAGTGCCCAAATCGTGATCATGTTCCAGAGACTCTGCAATGGTCCTAAGCGTGAGGATTGCTTGTAAACCATTTTTTCAGTGCTGTCCTAACTTTGAACAGTGGCCAAACAAAAGCTCATAAACCAAGGACTACCTGTTCATCTGTTTTTAAGAGCTATGCATAATTTATTATGATTTATCCAAATAAAAGCCTTAATATAATCAATAAGCAAAAAAAAAACTTTTTGGGAATGTCTTGTCTTCCATAATACATTGGATATTAGCAATGTGATCTTGCCTTTTCCGAATTCCCCCTTGCATATGACAGTTCTGATTTCTTGTCCTTTTGAAATATAGATTGCAGAATTTTGAGCATTTTCTTATTACCATGTGAAAGAAGTACACTTGTTCAATAGTTTGAGCATTCTTTAGAGATCTCCCCCCCCCAAAAAAAAGAATATAAATTGGTCTTTTCCAGTCTCCTGGGCAGACAACCATGTTTTCCAATCCTATTGCAGACTGCAAGTAGCCCTTCACCTGCATCACCTTATTTATCAAATTTATATGGCCACCCATCTCAATAGAAGTCGCTCTGAATGGAGTACAGAAAAAAAAGTATCAAAACAATAACCACGACAAACAATCATATTAAGCAAAAAAGATAAAGACAAGAGATCAGCAAAGGATCCACCTCAAGAGGGCCCCAGTCCTCTCAAACACCAGGCCCAACGCCAAAGCCAAATCTTGAGTCACCTCTCAAAAATAAGGAGAAATGGAGCTTTTCAGAGCATTTCAGGGAGGAGAATGTTCTATAAGATGGGCACCACAGTAGAGAAAACCCTCTTTCTCAGATCCGCCAAGTGTGGTTCCCTGAGAGACAAGACCCACAGGATGCCTCTTCTGCCAGATCAGATTGGACAAGCAGATGTAACTGGGAGAGACAGTCCCACAAATAACCCAGACTCATGCCACAAAGGGCTTTAGAGATTAAAACCAGTACCATGAATTGGACTCAGACTGGCAACCAATGCAGCTTATGGAGCAGAGGCATAACGTGTGCAGTTTTAGAAGCACACAGCTGCCAATGTTGCCTGCATTTTGCACCATCTGAAGCTTCTGGACACTCTTCAAGGGCAATGTAGAATGCATTACAGTAATCCAATCGAGAGGTGACAAGGGCATGAGTAACTGCCCAATCCAGAAACGGGCACACAATAAAAAGCAAAGACCCTCCTAGTCATGACTGCTAATTGCTCTTTGAGCGGGAGTCATGAGTCCAGGGGGACATTCAGATTGCACATCGGGTCCTGCACTGTGTGTAAAAGCTTTCCTTGATTTCTACAATTTTCTTAAAAGAAATCTCTTGCCTCTATCTCCAATTATTTTGCTTTACCAATATAGATATTATTCCTTGACTCTTCTTGCTCTTCTCTAGGACACAACATTTAAATTAGGGAAAATTTCTTCTGCCTCTATTGCCTTTTGCTTTCTGACTTTCTTTAGCTATTATCAATGAATCAGCAAATAGTCATTTGGTATTCTTTTCTTGCTGCATTATTTTATTTGGTTCATCATTGCTGATGCCCCAAAATTCAACTGAGTTCTTCAGTCATTCCACTGAGTGATCTATCAAATTTATTAATTACTTTTACTGCATAATTGTGTGGAATACTGTTCTACCTTGTTAGTTTGCTTTTGTTCTCCTCAGTTGTCATTCTTCAAGGAGTCCACGGTTAGCACTTGCTCCTGTTTTTGCTAACTAGAAATGGTTTTTCCATCTTTGCTTCCAAGGTTTATTTGATTTTGGTGATCTCCATGTGTAGAGTTGTGTCCTAGATTGTTGGAAGAAAGCATTTATTATAAATATTGATTTTTTTTTTGGCAGAACTCTATCAGTCTGTCTCTTGATTCATCTAACAAATTTCCCCATTTTTCCAGATTCTATTTCAATTCCAACTTTAATATTCCAGCCTGCAATAATGTAATGGTCTTGTTTTGATGTTGTGTCAACAAGATGTGGACATTCACCACAGAACTGTCCACTTTCTTCTTGCACATGTGGTTGGAGCATACAAATGAATCATCATAATTGATTGGTTTGCCTTGGACTCCCATTGTGGCTTATATACAAGCAATGACTTTGATAACCTTCTATTAATAATGATGACTTCATTTTTTCTATAATTTTCCTGTCTACAATAAATCATATGTGTCCTTGATTTGATGTGACCCATTCCAGTCCATTGATTCTTAGAATGTCAGTGTTTACTTGTGATATTTCTTCTCAGACAACATCAAGATTGCTTTAGTACATGGTTCTGACATTCCATCTATTAATAGTATACATATATTTGCAGCATCAGACTTTCTTTTTGTATTTTTTTGGTATAAATCCAACCTCACTATAAGCATCAAGGTTATTTAAACTTGCCCGCTGGTCTTTCCTCGTAGCTTGCTGGTGATTTTCCAACCCAGGGTCTCATCTTCCAGAACAAGTGAACATTATCCCATTTGCAAAAACTCCATTTGGTTTTCTTGGTGGAATAGTCAAAGGTTGGTTGCCATTTCCTTCTCCAGTGAATTAGTCTGAGATCTTGTCTAGGATCATGGTGCACACTCAGTGTATACTCCCAATGGCTCAGAAAGTGATTGGGATGGCAAACTCCTTCACTGCTGTACAGTAACAGTCCATAAAGAGGTCAATTAGGATAGCCTTCACTAGTGACTGGAGGGTGACTGCCATAATCCAATACATCTGGAAAAATCAGTTTGTAGAAAGCAATATTGCATTCCTTCTTACTGGATGACTTTTTTAAACAAGGGTCACAAGTCCAGACCTAACTTCTTGTTCAGTTCCTCCTGAAAGCACCCTGAAAGATTAAAGTTCTTGATGAGCTTAAATTTGTTTTATTTCTAACAACTTCCATTTTTTACTCTTCTCTGCTTGATTCTTTATTAAATGCAATGAACCAAAAGCAGGAATTAATTTAATCCTTTGGCTAGACTTCTTACCGAGGTGCCAGGCCACATGATCAACAGATTTACCTCATTCTTAAAAAGATTAAAGGAAGGCTGTTTAGGTCTGGATTCTCATATGTCCTGGCTGAGGTTTATTAATTATTATAAAACATGTCAACGGTAATAGCATATCTACTTTTGAAACATATGAGAAAGTGAGCCTTACAGTAGCCTGACCTGCTTTGCAGGTTAGTAGTGCACATCGTTCTCCAAATCCCTTGCAAAGCAGCTCAGAGGAGAAAAACTACGTACTACATAAATGAAACACTGTTCATTTGGTCAACAACCAGCAAAATCTGAACAAAAAATTGAGCTGCAGTTCCAGCTCTTTGCATTTTCCCTCCTGTTGCAGCCTCAGTCATTTGGCAGATGCTTCAGCCTGGGCTCAGAGTGGGATTACATCTCTTGAAGATGAAGAATAGCAAGGCACAAAGAGACCTAAGGCAATTTCCAAGACTGGGACATTCATTCACCACACAAAACAAACTGGAGGTCTCTTGCCTCCATTGGATTTCATCCTATCTATTTTTAGTTTATTTCACAGGCGGCAGCTGATAATATCTGTGGGAAGTCAAGCTACTAGCTGGCAAATCTGTTGGCAGGCAAAAAAATTTTTTAAATGTTTCACCCATTTTCTTTTCCTGTCCAACTTAAAATTGGATGAATTCCTTTTCATAAACGACTAAATAGTCTGAAGAATGGTAGAGCTTAAATTGAGGGCATAAAAATAATGCCATCTCATCTATGCCAGAGCAAATCAGAATGGTCCAACATCTATGGGTGCCAGGCAGCCAATTGCCTTTAAGAACCCAAACAGTTTAATTTCCAAAAAGCTGTTAACCCTTCAAAAGAAAGGAATGTTTTTCATCAATATTTTTTCTCAGAAACTAATTATCTAAGCTTGCCGGGACACACATACACACAATATTCTTGTTAAATTTAAGTAAGCTTTTATTGAGAATAATTTATTGTGATTTTTTTCATTGGTGCATGTTCTCTATATTCAATTTCCCAGTCTTATTATCGCTGACAAATTATCTCTTTTCCTGTTGTGCCATATTTATTATATATATATTTTGTTTATATATCCTGGAACGATACTTTGTAGAAATATTTAAGGCTTCACTTCAAATTTTACTGTGTGTGTGGGTACGTGGGTGGGTGTATAATATTTCATATTTCTCTCCAGTATTTCTTTTTAAACAAAAGTACCATTTACTGGAAATGTGATAAAGAAGGAACATTCTAACATTTTTATTGCATGATTTATCTATTTTTGAGACTACTGATGGAGTAAGTAACATCTGTAAAACTATTATACCAATTTTTCCCTAAATTATAACTTGAGGTAAACTTTACTGATTTTTTTCATGATTCCCATTGTTGCAATGCAATAAACCCAGATTTGGACCTTATATTTCATTCATGTCTTCAAGAACAAGTATTCACCCCCTAAAACTTATCCAATCATTTGAAAAAAAGTATTTTATTAAAAAAATGGCTATTTATTTTTGTTTGGGGTATAGATGGAGGCCGGCTCTATAATTTTGTCTTCTTAATTTCAGAATTAGAAATCTTCCTGCTTTATCTTTAATTTGATGTTTCTGCACTAGTGCTGGATGTGGAAAAGCACCGTCAGCCATGGTCTTTTAGCCTAAAATAACTAGGAGTTCTGAAACAAAAAACCCCTCAAAAACAGAGCAGGACAGAAAAAAAAACTTGTGTTGCAGCTACCATACTTCCTTGGACTTCAGATAAATTGCTATTCCATTTTCTCTAAGTCTTTCTGTAGCTTAGTATTCTTGTCCTTATTCTTTCCTATTTTAACAAACTGAATTGGTCTGTTTTTATATGTGTTTCTGGTAGGCAAATAATATCACCATTTTCTTTTCTGGGATTGCTGAAGGTCCCACCCTGCGTGTTGTTGTTTTTTTATTTGGTGAATTTAGTCCATTTGTGTTTAGCGACATCAGTGCCATCTCCATTAGGAACTCAGCTCAATGCTGCTATGTTGGATTACCCTTCTTCTTTGTTTGCATTGTCTTTTTGTTCCTTGTCCAAGGAGTCCTGAGCAATTAGTTCTTTATATAAAACTTCTGAGATTGTCTTTATAATTATGTTTTTCGTTTGTTTCCAAGGCAAATGAAATTTTCCATTGATGTCTTCTTTGTTTGATTCTTAATATGGCTGTCAGGGATGCAAATTATTTTTGTTTTTTAAAAAAAGCAACCTCGGAGATACATCTTCACTATTTGGATTTACTTCCTTTCTATAATCAGACAGGCCTCAATCTGCTGTTTTAAAACAGCATTCTTGTACTTTTCGTGCAAAAACCTGAGCAAGATGTCCTAACAAGTTTTCTTCTTTGCAACTACTTACCCTGAGTTAAACAGAGATCAGAAGCAATTCCTAATACTTATAAATATATTGACTGCAATTACTGTATCAATTGGGGCACAATGGGTGGGAAGAGTATAATTTGTAACCAACTAGTTTCTTATTAATGTAGTGTTTTATTGATTTTTATTCTTAATCCATTTTGTGTATATCAATTCTTTTTCTTTGTACTTACCTGTATTTACTTTCCAAATAATAAAAATAAATGAATGAAAGGAAAGAATGCAAGCAGTCTTTTGATAAACTGAATATTCTAATTAAGCTATTCAAGACATTGTTTTGATTATTTGTTTGTGGAGCATCATCTATGAAACTGATACCTTGCAAACAACAAGTGTAACAGATCCTTTCCCCAAGAGGGTTACAGCCTAAAATCAGGGAACAGAGGTAGGGTAATGGAGGAATGAGTAAGCAAAGGTAGACTACATTGATTACATCAATTAACATTATTTTTGTTTGAATACGTCTTTACCTATTCAGCACAAATGAAATGTACAGAGTCAGAATTAGTTGGATTTGGGGAGGAAGGGTAATTTAGGACAAGGACAATGGCAGAGATGTAGATGGTAGACATGTAGTCCTCGACTTATGACCACAGCTATGCCCAAAATTTCTGTTAAAAGGGTAAACATGTAGTGATATAATTTGAGTCAGATTAATGACCCTGGCTGTGTTATCAAGATTCATAGTGACAAAAAAAAAATATATACATCAATCTTGTCCCTTCGTGCTTGGATTAGGTGAGCTCCATGTTTATTCAGCTGCACTGGCCAGGTACTAGAACCTGATACCTAGGCTAATTTTGCCTCAGTTGACAGACGCTTTGAAAATCTCAGACATTCATGAGGTCGGTTCTGTTTTGTAAAATAATAATTTGGATCTTTTCTTCCATTAACTGTAATAATTTGAGCATATATATTGCTGATTAAATAGATAAATGAACAACATTCATGTCCACACAGCTAGATGCCAAAGGAGGGACTGTGGAAAATATCTGTTCTGCTTTTAAACATCCGTAAAAAAAAGAATTAATGTAATCACAACAATTACCCTTCGTTTCATAAACCTTCCCTCAATTTGCAGTGCTAAACCCTAGGCAAGCCCTTGATATTTCTCATTTCTAAAGTATGCAAAGCACTGGAGCTGACCAACAGACTGATCTCCTCTATATTTTCTCTGCATGCTAATAACCATCGATGATAATGAAAGTTAATCTTCTTTGGGGTTTACAAGAATACAGTGTACTTATCTGACACCAGCAAGTACTGTGAAGCAGGGGGCTCCTCAATTAAATTTCTAGCTGATAAGGCTTATAGCCAACATGCTGAACGAGAGCTGGATGATAAGCTTTGATTTCTCCAATGTCCTAGGAACCAATCAAGAAGTCCTAAAAGATCAAATCATACAGATATTATCATTTGCTGGGGCACAATACGGCTTAAAAAGGATCCATACACCAAACAATGGTGCCCATTGAAATCACTGTACTGTACAGGACTTCAAGGAGAGAAGCAACCTAGAACTAAGGAGAAATTTTTTAACAGTGAGAACAATTAACCAGGGGAATGGGTTGCCTCCAGAAGTTTTGGATGTTTCATTACTGGAGGCTTTTAAGAGACTGAATGATATAGGATCTCCTGCTTGAGAAAGAGGTTGAACTAGAAGACCTCCAAGGTCCCTTCCAATTCTGTTATTCTACTTCCTCCTTGAGTGAAGATCAATTTCAATACCTGCACTTAATGCTGCATGATTACTATGAAAAATACTGAGTCATAGATCTAATATCATCCACACGTTCGTCTTGATATCTGGATTATAAAAAACATAGAGGCCTGTCGCAGCATATAGTAAACATAACCAGTGCTTCACTGAGAAGTACTTTAACATCTTTTTGCCTGCAGACCTTGACCTCTGCATAACTCAAAGGGAGATTTTGCATGTTCCCTGTTGAACAATGAACAATCCTTTGTCCTTGTGGTCTTGGTCAAATGGAAGACATTATCCATTATGTCCTCCACTGACCCATTTACAATGAGATCAGGACAGAGTTTTTAATGGTAGATGAACTCAAGGGGTCTGACCCTGAAAAACTGAACTATCTTCTTAGAGATGTGTTTTCAACGGTCAGCAACCAAGTTAATACTTTTGCTCTGCTGTAATTTAAACTTAGAAAGAAACGCTCAAGTTCTGAGTTGTAGCCTTGGCTTTACTTATTTGTAACCTTTTTACATCTAATACTTCTATTTCGTCTAATTTCACTGTTTTACTCTTTTATTGGTATTTTATGGCATACCTATGCTATAGCCTGTGATTACATCAATAAACTTATTTACTTACTTACACAGATTTAAGTTTGATTCTTTTACTCTAATAAAAACTTAACGTTGAACTGCAGATGTGTTGTTTTTTTTTAAATGGGTAAGTTTGTGTTCTGAGGAAACTGGGCACCCCCTAATATTATTGTTTTGGAATAATTCAATGAGAAAGTTATTTCTAAAACTTTTGTAAAACTAAAAAAATGATTTTGTCTCAAGAGTGTTTCTTAATAATTTATTCCATTCAAATGTTTGAAATTTGATGGGCTGAGAGTTATATAGGGGTGTGTGTGTGTGAAATAAATAAATGTACTCCAGATGCCATTGCTGTTTTTAAAGTTGCATAGTGTTGGAGTTTTTGGAAACATCAATTTTAGATCCTAATCCAATAAACAGTCTTAGAGGAAGTTGATGAAATTGGAATTGGCTCTTTATAAGATTATTGGCACAATAAGGTTGAATATTTGATTCTTGCGGACAGTGAATGATTGATTTCAATAATGTAAAATTAGTTTTCTTCTATCTTGAATGACAGTAATACAAAAACAATGTTTTGCGTACATTGGAGGATATGTTTAATGAGAATTGGTTGCAATCCCTGGAGCTAGAACCTGAAATCATTAGGTTCAGATTTAATCCAAAATGAGGCAATAATAGGTCAAGATCAACAGGATTGTTAAACTGAATCTGGATAAATCTGATTTAAACATACTTTAAATCAGGTTGTTTTTGGACACATCTGTAGCTACAATTTATCAAGACATCAAGCTGACAAAGAATTACATATACTAAAAGAGACATTTACAGTCATCTATAGCAAGGCATTGTCAATATCTATTATTTGTCAGTTTTTCAATTAAGTTGAGGCAGTCATGCAGCTTGACAAAAGTCCAAGAAAGAAATCTTTCAAAAAATATAATCAAACTTTGGGGGAGATTGTTTTATGCTTATCACAGATTTTCCAGACTTGTTTTTCCAGTTTTATTACATTGCTGCAAAATTACTATTGCATGTATGTATACATTTGTTAATTAGTTTGATACATCTATAGCTAGAGAGATAAATATAGCAAAGCAGTGCTAAGCCTTCAGTTAATCAAAAGCTACATTCTCTGTCATGTTTGTTTTCCTACCAGTCCTACAAATGAGGAAGCTCAAAGGAAGAGCTTTTATTCTGCTGCTAACAGCAAACTAATCTTAGAGCTTCTTAATGTTATGTCTTTCATCAAACACACTAATTACCACGTAATCAGGTATTTAATATGTATCTGGCTGCTGAAACATACCCTGCAACAGGGATATTCAATTAAAAGAGAAATGACATGGCACCCTTCATCACAATCACGAGAGCCCCAAACTCATCTCAAACATGGTTTATGTTTATGTTGTCATTCAAAAATGGGCACATAGTTCCAAGATGGAAGCAAGAAGATATCTGTTCCTAGCGATTTGCCGGTTTCAGCTAATACAAGAAATAATACCCTTTGACACACAAGGCATTAATTGGAAGCACAGGTCAGATCCATCATAAATTTTTGGCACCTTCATCTTCCCAAATGCAACCCACAGTTAAATAAATTAAAAAAAAACCAGATGTAGTGGAAGAAGAAATTGTTGAAATGTTCACTGAACATTTTCAGAGCACAATCTGAAATTAACAGTATAGAGCCTGCTTTTGATAGCCTGCCAATGCAACACAGTACTTATGCCAATCCATGAGACAGAATAAAAAGGCTCTACACTATCGGGATAATAGTGGATATTACCAATATAAGGATCAGGATATAGCAAAACATAACTAAACTATTGCAGAAATAAAGGACATTCACAACTTTAGGAACAGAATTTTATCATCTTGGTGATACCCAGCTATGAAGAAAAATTGATACCAACAACGGTTGTTAGGAACAATACATCCACTACCCTGGATAAGTCAACTGCTTATCAGAACAAGGAGGGACCAAACTGCATAGATACCTTCCTTCTCAAAGGTGAGAAGAACTACGTATTATGAGACTGGAATACAAGCACTGCTACGGCTAAGAGAAAAAGAAAAATATCAGGACCATCCCACTCCAGACTAACAGAGAATGTGCACAGGATTGGAAAACAGCACGGGAGTAATTTTCAATCTAGAAAAAGTGTATGTACGTTTGTTTCTTTTTTTAAGTGCAACTTGCCCTGACTTTAGTCAATTGAAAAAATATATACATACTAAGTTGCAAAAGGCCAGAGTTAGGGTACCAGCCATTGCAACAAGCAATATCTAATCAGAAAATCAGATATGCAAAGTAGCTTAGTGGCCTCTCCTTCGCTCTTTCATTTCTTATCCTTCACTTTCTGCCAGGCAATAGCATACTATCATTTGTAAGTTTTCCCTGCAACCCAAAATACATTTCCATTAGTAAATCCAACTGAAGCAGTCCACGGATAGGGTGAAATCCGTACTGGCATTCTCTGGCATCAAAGCAATTCAGCTGATGCAGTTGGGGGCAGATGAAAGGAGGAATGGTAAGCAACAAGAGTTTTCAGGTTTCCTTAAAAGTTCAGGGACCTCACTTGACTTCCTTCCCTTAGGACCCTTTCTTCCAGCTCTGTGATCTGAGTGCTTGAGTTAGGAAGGAAATTTAATAATCAGCTTCAGAATGGCTGTTTCACTCATGTTAAACCTTTATTTACCCAGACATAAAACAGACTGGTTTACATTCTTTCTTTGCTAGCTTGACCTGAATTATTTGCTCACATGTAACAGATGATGTTGAATAGAAAAGGAAGCAAGGCTGCATACTACTCCGTAACAGGATTTGATTTTGCCTTACAAGTTATGCACTTTTTTCCTTTTTATTGTTCTCTTATTGTTTCAAGAGAATTGCTGGGAATTCAGCAATAAAGAATTAGGAAGATCCAATTAAATAAGGAAGGAAAAAAATAATACCTTTCACAAATAAGATCAACAATATTAACTGAGAGAGATGTATGTCAAGGCGTAGGGGAAGACTATTTCATTTATTAGGCAATATATGATTATTTTTCTGATACCATTTTTCCTGTTTAATCCCAAAATTCACATTTCACACATTGTCCAACCCATTTCAAGGGCTATGAAAGGATAACTTTTTCCTTTAACTATCTATTTTTAATTATAGGTAGACCTTGTGGAGTGCGGACATTATTTTGGTAATTTAAAAAATATATACAATTTTCCAGCCCGTATCTCCTTTCATTCATTATTTTGTTACCAAGTCATGTCAGAGATACAATGGCCAATGCTATCTAGTTTAGTCAATATCTAAAAAGGGGATGTTCATGAAACTCAATTTCCCCATGCCATTGGGGAAAGTGGCAGATTAAAAAATTGAATTGAGTTTGTCTGCCTTCAATATGAAAATTACCAATTAAGTCACTTTTGCTGGTTTTTAAACTGAATCTTTACTACCACACGAGTCGCCTCGACTAGATTAGTGGCATACAAATTTGATAAAGAAACAAATGCCCATTAGGGCAGGCCAGACTGATTTATTAGGTAGGTGTACATGAAACCTCTGAAGATTATCATCTGAGATTTGGGCAAGAAATTTCCTGGACTGACTATCCTTTCTGTTGCGATATTCATTGTTAATAAAGCAGGGCTCTCCAACTCTTGGGAACTTTAAGACTTGTGGACTTCAACTCCCAGAATTCCTCATCTGGTCTCCAAATCTTAAAGTTGCCAAGTTTGGAGACCCCTGTTATAGAGGGTAGGAAGAGTAGGATAGAAATTTCATTTTTTTTCAGAATCCAGCACAGCTCCACCCCATAATGCTCTGGGATCTGGGCATGATCCAGCTATACCTGCACCTAAGTCTGATTCAACACTGTCAGCTTGAAGTTTCATAGTATTACCAGAGTCCTCAAAGCAGTCCGAAGACAAACTTTTTTTTTCTGTAGTACATCCTTTGAATTGCAGACTGGTATGGAACACTTCATATAATGGAAAATTCCCATCTCAAAAAAGAGACTGAGTTGGAACTGTCATCCTTGACATGCTCAACTGACACATGAAGGGTATTGTGTTGTTTTTTTTATTGAATATGACAAACAAAGCTGTTACCTCTTTATGGGAGTCATGGACATATTCAATCATTTCAAACAAATATATCCCAGCGGTATAAAGGACTCTATTATGCAGTAATAAAATTATAAGTGAAAAATACGACACCATCATGCTTCTCATGGTTTGAAGTTCATTAGTTTTTATGCATATTGAAAGAAAAGGCAAAAAATATATCTGATTCTAGTCTAACCTCTTAATATTGTGCCTTTCCTTCCAAATGACTCTATTTCCATTCAACTACAGTTCCTAATTGTTTTCCAACTTCCATTATCAATAAATTAAAAGGGTGGACTCTGTTGAATCATCCTCGACTCCCAGTGATTTCTTGCACATACCCCTCTAGTTCTCTTGGTAACCACACAATATTGGTTTGCCACTTGTTCTTCTGCATTTTTTAAAATCCCAATCTACCGTACAACTTTGGGAATTCCTGTCCAAGGACTAACCACAGCAAACCTTCTATAAGGGAACTTGCTGAGGGAGAGAAAAAAAGAATATTTCAAAGCATCACTGACAAAATATCACTAACAGATATTTCTGTATCAGATCTTCCTGGAAAAGGTGCCCTCAGTTCTTTAATGGGGAAAAAAAAATTAAAACAAAGCACAAGCCCTACCTTAATGAATTTGCTCTTAAATGAAGGCAGGAGGATTGTGCAATCAATTTCCAGGACACTGGTCCCTAGTACCTTATTGTTGAATATTAAAACTAATTGAAGAAACTCTGTGACTCTTGTTTCCCTGACTGTGTTTTGCTGCAAAGAGATTGACACCTCCTTAGTTTCTGAAAATCAGACAAGTGTTGCTACTTAAGCTGGGCATCAATAAATAAAGATCACATCAGAAGCTGTCAGTTCACATTATACAACCACCTTCCATCTATCAACATGGAAGATTCTGTCCTCCAAATAAGAAAAGCGGCAAACAGGTTTTTAGCACCAATGGTGCGCTGCATGTGTGCAAAAAGTTGTTTCTAATCTTTCTGAGGACACATACAGGGAGGGGGGAAAAATCAAATAAATGGATGGTAAATAAGTGAAGATTTTAAGATGGAGGAAAAACAGTGCTGGAAAGAAGAGGAGATAACAAGGTAAAGGGGCACCAAAGGTGGGAGATTGTTTAAACTGGGTCCCAGAATATTTAGTTCCAAAAACACAATCCTCAGAACTATACTCCTTGTGTATTTGGTTGTAGTGACAACCAAGTTAAGAAGCATTACGCATAATTGATGTCATTTTGCAAAGCTGGAAGGAAAACTGGCTCTTTACTTGGTCACCCAAAGCTTATTGCCTGATGTCTAGTTGGAGCTAATTCAAGCAGTTTCTAAGATCAAGTCTGGCAAACAGGAAAGATGGGTCACAGGGAAAACTGAGCGCAGGTATTTTAAAGAAAATTGGCCAATGATGCCAAGCCCCATCCTAAATAAACAAGGCTTCCTTCAACCCCCTGATCCAACAGGTTGGGAAGATATATTTTAGCAATTTTATACAACCTTTCGGCAACACCGGATCAGGTGGGTTCAATATAAAGGAGTTATCATCAGTGACTATTCTTGTGACTGCTGCCATTTGGTTTCTTGTTGCCAGCAAGAGCACAGTGCCAGAGGAAAAGAGGCTGTTTATTCAGGGGGGAAGTAGTGCTGCTGAGAGTGGGCAGGGGGAGGAAAAAGACAGAAAACATTTCCTTGGATCGCATATAACTTTTGTTTGCCTGTGGCAAAGACAGAGATCTCTTGTCTGCTTTTCTTTTCAATAGCTAGCTTGTCTGTTTTAGAGGATGTGGGTGCCAAATAGATTTTTCAAGGCTTCTGTGGGTAGGAAAAGGTGCAGCTGAATGTGCTATGGAAATGCATTTAGCATTCTAAACGCAGGAGAGTTGCATGTCCAGTTATCAGAGTATACACTGAAACAGAGATATATCTTTATACTGCATATGTACATACACAAATATGCCTATGTGAAGTCTGGGCACAAACGTAAACATCTACAATGTAAACCAGGCATCCTGAACATTTCTCCCACTTCCAGCTTATTATTAGAGGGAAACCATTTCTGTTTAGAACTGAATCTGACGCCTGTGAATTGCAGCAGGAGATTAATTGCTAATTAAGAAATGCATGACTGAATGAAACGCATGACTGTACAATTGAAACCAGAGGTTTTTTCCTTAGGTTTCATGGACAAATTGGGGGTGGGTGGGGGGAAGGACTTTTGTTCTTTAAAATGTTAACAGCAGCAAGGCTTCCTTATGTGCAGAAATGGAAGGACTTGCAAATACCAACAATGGAAGAGTGGATGGTGAAGTTAATGGCTGCTTTGACTGCAAAATTGACTGCTGTGATTAAAGAAAAGACTATCTGGCTTCATTTCTACTTGGAAACCACTTTTGGTCTTTTTGCTTAAACTGAAATAAATGAAATTTTAACCTTGGAATTTGATGATTAAAATTCTTTGACTACAGAGGTGCTGTGTGCTACGGTATACTTTGGTTTAAAGGGTAATTGCAATTTCTAGCTCTTCTGTGTCACAATAGATATGATGAATTAACTTCCTCATTCATTTATTCTGCTTGTTTCTCCTGTATGAAGAGTTTTATCCTGCCCTTTATTTGAAGAACTGTTCTTCAAAAAGAAAGCCAAGACTAAACTCTACCTAATGAGCAACACAACTGGTGGCCTCAGGCTGAAAGTGGTATGGTGGTGATCTTTAGGGCTTGCTACATTTGCAAGCAAGAATCTGGAAAACTTCATTAAATGGTTGGCTGCTGTATTTAGCCTTTGTAATAGGGTTGTTTAAATAGTCTCTTTCCAATAAAATACTTTATGCCACCTCCTCTTGCCTCCTCCTCCTAGATCAAACTTTAAAATACCAGAATGAAGTCACCTTCTTGGCCATTGGCCAAAAATAATAATCACTATCAGTACATGTTTCTGGGCCAGGCTCTGTGTCTCTCTACATTCACATAGTGGTTACCAAGAGCCTCCAGATATTGGTTTTACATTTAGGCACTCCAACTCTCAACATATTCAGAGTCCTCCAAGTGGTATAAGACACACCATATCCTTCAGCCATATCCATAATGTTATCCCTTGCTCAATGAAGTCCTTTCTCCATCTTTTAATTTGATTTCATTCTTGTGTACCCTCAAGAATTTTGTTCTTGCGATAAAGCTGTTCCTAGATTGAGTCAGCAGCCTATCATCCATTCTTATAAGTAACTCTGTAAGGGGGTAGAGTTTGAAGAATGCTATCCTGTTATGAAGCTTTCTTATATTGTACAGGCCTGGCCTGGGGTAGATGGTGATTTCTAGGCATAACAGGTGATGGCGTTGAAAATTCAAGTCCAATAGAAAATGTTGCAGAGGTAACTTTGTCAAAGCTCCATCTGAGCAACATGCTATTATTTTCATAATTACTGGGGAAAGCATTCCATTGCAAAATTGCTGGCATGCTAGCAATTCCTCTTTACAATTTACACAAACTCTTAAACGCAACTGAGAATGGCAGCAAAATAGCTGCAGAGTCTTTGGAGGATATTAATGTTTTTGTTTATACTTTTCTAATCAATCTTCTGTCATGAAGTTTCCTATTACAACAAGCTCTCAGGGTTTGTTTGTTTGTTGTTTTTGTTTTGAAAACTTCCAGACAAATTTATATTTATGTGAAAAACATGGAGGATGGACAGGTTAGACATTTGTTTTCTTTCTTTTGAGTGCAGGTGGATTGCTGTTATTCTACAACAAGAGAAAGAGGGGAAGAGGGCGTAGACTGGATGATGTTGCTTCTTCTAATGGTTCCATTCTTCTATAAGCTCAGCTGAATGGAAAGTAGGTGTGCATTGGTGGCTGAAGATGTTCTTTGTGAGCTCTCAGTGTTTTAAGATCAATGTAAGTGGCCACAGCTTGATCAATTTTTACACCTGACAGAAAGGCATCTAATGAATCCCAGTGCAAAGGATAATTCTTTTCAAATTCAACTCAACAACTGGGTCCTCCCAACGCAACCACACATGGAAAATAATCGATCAATGCTTTTGAAGTCTCTTTCTAGTCTTGATGCTGTTTGAAAATCTCCACTGAAGGAGAACCTAATGGGACAGCGTCTTCCACTAGTTGACAATTTGTGTAGCTTCAAGTCAGTTTTTGACTCCAGGTAACTGCCTGGATGAATCTCAGCAAGTTTTCTTTGGCATTTTTGGGGTGTGGGTGGGGGGAGGAGTGGTTTGCCATTGTCACTTTCCCAGGGTTGAGAGAGGGGGACTGGCCCAAGATCACCGAGCTGGCTGCATGTCTAAGATGGGACTAGAACTCACACTCTCCCGGTCTCTAGCCTGGTGCCTTAAACATTATATCACATTTTGTGTAACTATTCAAGTGCTCACAAACATGCCTTTTAATAATCTGTTTGAAGCTCTTTAATAGATTTATATGCTGCCCATTTCTCCAATAGGGCAGTTCTTGTCTGGTATAGACGCCAAACTGACAGGTCTGTAATTTTCTGGTTTCTCTGCCTTTCCTTCTTTTTTTTTCTTTTTCTTTTTTTTGTAAATTGGGTGACATTTTCTCTCCTTTAATCTTCTGAGATACTGCCAATTCTCCAAGAGCTCTCAAAGATTATATAACTCTCTAGTTACTTTGGCACTCTAAGGTGAAATTCATCTGGCCCTGGAGCCCTCACTTAAATTAGCACAAAGTTGCCCTTACCTGATCTATCTTGAACTCCAGTTCCCTCTTCTAATGGTGGTACAGTGATGGCCAGCTAGGGCTTTTAGTTTCCTTTCTGAGAGAAGAGAAACATAAATTATGAGTCATCACATTCTGCCGCTTCCTTATCACCTGTTGACCAATTCACCCTTTCTTTTTGCAAGAGACTTACATTCTCTTGCTTTCCCCTGAAAAAGTCTTTTTTTTTCCCCTCTTGCTTTGGGCATTTCTTGGAAGCCACCATACTTAATCTTTACCTTTTTCTTTGCCAGTGGTATCTTCTATGTACACTTTTGATCTACTTTCAGGAACTTGTTCTCTTTTCTTGCAACATGGCTCTCAGCTAAAAGGACTGATGAAAGTACTCGCAGTTCTTTTACCTTTCTTCCTAAGTCCTCATAGTTTCTTTCAGTATCATTTGTCTCTCCTGAATCAAGACGAAGAATAGTTATTGGAAGGTTTGAAGAGTCTTGTCAGTCTATCCTGCATATGAGTTCTTGGAAAATAATCCACCTTCCTTGATGTCATATTGAATCTATATACCAAAAGAACTATTCCTTCACCACAACCAGCTTTCTCTTCCTCAAAAGGGTTCTTGGGTTTCTTTGATTCAAGGATACTTTGGTATCTTCTAATCCAGGGGTGTCAAACTCGATTTTATTGAAGGCCGCATCAGGGTTGTGCTTGACCTCAGGGGGAGGGGCGGAGTGGGCATGGCCAGAGCAGGTGTGGTCAGCTCTATGTCACTCATGTCAGGGGTGCCTGTGGCAGCCCGAGCACTCTGCCAGAGAAAATGGGCTCCTGGGCTCAGTTTTTGGCTGCGACGGCCTCCTGCAACCCTCTGCCAGCGAAAATGGAGCTCGGGAGGGTAGCCCTCCCGAGCTCCATTTTTACTGGCAGAGGCACCGTGGGCCAGTCCTTCGCTGTTTCCAGGGTGGCACCGTGGGCCAGATCTAAGCACTCATGGGCCGGATCCAGCCCCCGGGCCTTGAGTTTGACACCCCTGTTCTAGTCCATTGCATGAAGCTGGTGTTCACAAGGCTTTGTTCAGATTGCTCAAAATTGTCTTCTAGAAAGAGAGTTGGAGTTCCATTAGCAGCGTCTGATTCACTTGCTTCCACTTATCTTTCTCTTTGTGTTATCTGGCCTTCACTTCTCTGTCCCGCCTGAGGAGCTTCAGTTATCCTGTTCAGGAACATCTTACCTTCCCTGATGTTTTGCAGTGTAGAAACATTCTCCTTGAGCCCTTTTTGTTCTACTCCTTTCACCTTCTCTTCCTGAAAGACAATCCACCTGCAAGTGCTCTCCTCTGGGAGGAAGACAAGCATGGGACATCCACCACAGATGATGAAAGGACTTTCCTCTATTCCTATGTTATCAGTTTTACGAACAAAATATTTCAAACTCTTGTTGGATCTCCCTATTCATTCACTCATGCCGTTTAGTCCTTTATTTCAACAACATTAATTTTTCATAAAAGTCTACAAAGAATATTATTGCTTGGTAGAAAGTCTGAAGGTATCATTAAGCATGGTCTTAAAGGGCGACGACTGTGCTCCTACACCAACTAGGGAGGGAAAGAGCCACAGGTTGCCTTAGATATTTAATTTAATGTTACTGTTCTTATGAAGCACTAACCAAAGGAGCAGAATCTAAGAGCTCCATAGAGCCATCTGATCCGCTGCTTAAAATCAAGAGCTCCAAACCGTCACCAAACGCCTGAGTCAAAGTAATGTCCTAAACAATACTACTAACATCTACCTTTCTTACTCAAAAGATGTGAAAACACGAAATGTCTCCAATTTGAAAGGAAATTCAGAGGGAACATCTCTCCAGGAATAAGTAACAGAAGGAAAACCATTTAAATGTCTTGTTGCAAAGCACCCCTGATGTTTGCCCAAAACGTTTTATTGTACAATCATGAAGAATCACTGCCAGAAAAATGGGTACTTTGCACTGCTGTTTATATTTGCAACTTTTAAAAATTGCCCTAATATCGATTTTTTTTTGTAAAATGGGATACGAGTACAGATAACAATCACAGGAAAGGGGGTTGATGTGGACATCATGCAACACTGTGTCTTGACCTCCTGGGTTTAATTTAACCTACTCCTGTGTTCAAAGTGGACACAGCCTCAGTGGTGCCTCTCAACTCCATATGCATTATTGCAGGCCCCTCATCCTCGTGTATCCAAGCACCTGGTCACAATATCAGCCAAGCAGATGCCAAGACAACTTACCCATTACATTCCCAATGCCAGCTCCCTCAAAGCCTGTGCCAAATCCAATCTTGAAAGTTTTCCCCATAATTTTGAATGGTTGCTCACATGGCACCTGCTGTCACATTATGCTTTTTACAGATGCTGCATCCTTCACACACACACACCACTCAGTGTTTTTCAAGAAACAAGCAGATAACAGCATCCACAATACCTTTCCTAATCCTTTAGACTAAGTATACCTTATTACAATCTTCACTTTTTACACATACAGAGAGAGAAGTGAATCAATCCATCCTGCCCACGTGTGCCGAGTGAATGGGAATACCTACTGAAGGCCTCCTCCTCTCAAGAGGTACAATGTGAAGGGAGGCAGAGGCCTGTGTTCTCCTTTGAGTCAGCTAACCCTTGAGGAAAAATATCCCCCTCTTACAGCCTTCTAGATTTATGAGGATGGATTTTCTGGAAGGCTTTTGGTGATTAAGCGGCTAGAAGAAAATCTGTGCCATTATTTTCTGTTTGTGGTTAAAATTATGTTTTTTATTGTATTTAACACTGTGTTTGATTTGGTACATTGCCTTGAGCTTCTGGCATGAGGGGGTTGATAAATCTCATAAACAAATCAATAATTATCCATTCCAAAGATGAACCATCACATTAAACCATCATGTGATTGATTGGTTTCAGTTTAGCATGACTTATGAATCCAACAAATGTGGGTTATAAACTAGCCTTTGATGCCTATCATTATGAACTAACCACCGTGACCAATACAGGAATTCTACCTAAGTGCTGCATATGAACCCAACCTGCAGCTCTCTTGGAGATTATCCTGAGAGAAAACATGTGAAAGCATTCCTTTTGCCATTGCTCTTCTCAAGTGCCCCTTTGATTCATGCTTGGAGAATCCACAACGCTATAATGGGGAAACAGAATTTAGGTAGCTGAAATAGAATTAGAATTTATGTGCTCTATTTATATTCTGAAGTTGATGCTACTTTATTTCACCTAGTAAACTTAGCTGCAATTAGCTTGTCCAGAAAAACAAAAAACCCAAATAGCTGTGCTGAAACTTGATGGCTACATATAGAATACCAATAATGCACTGGTGAATTAATATTTAGGCAAAAACAGCTATGCAGCTATTGATGTTCTATACCCAGAATACATACCCAGCATTATTGGCTAGATCATTAACAGCTGGAATTATACCTAGTCGTCCCTAATTCTGTTGCATGACTAAAAATCTAACATTTGAATTCTCCAATTCTTCCAACTCAGATTTGTTGATTACATGCTTTTATCTAAGGAACGGCAATAAATCTTAATCTGTATTTTATTGATCATTGAAAGGAATCTAGGGAGCTATGTAAAATCCAAAGGTAATTACCTAGCTTGTATCTGCTAGAGAAAATCTAGCTTCTCTCTGATCATCATCGTGTTTCATACAAATTTATGGCAGGGACAGCAGCAATTATTATAAGGCTTAAAGGTGGCACTGGGAACATTTAGATTAAAACCACACAGATAAAAGCTTTAGATGCAGGACATCCATTGAGAGGCAGAGCTTCCTAGGACAGGAATGAGGAAAAGGTCCATAAACAACATTTGCCGCCTAGTGCGCCTAGGGCAAAAGATAGAGAGGGAAAGACACTGAAATTAAACCCAGGAGGATGTAAAATGGATGCAGCAGCCTTAAAGGCTAGACAGCAACCAACTATCTTCAATGCTGATGATAGAATAAAGGTTGCACACACTTGGGTGTCTGGGAAGCCTCACTGACCCAGCCAAAGGGAGTCCAGCGTTAAAGTGGCCTCTTCAACTTGGCAACCTCTACATTAAGTGTCACCAAAATTTTCAGCCAGCAATTACAACATATTGGAAGGGTATCAGGCTAACAAGAGCCATATTAGATACCCAAAAATAAATTTATTGACTAAATCAGACATGTAGCGCTAGATTAAACACAACTCAAAAATTACTCAAAAGGTAGGTTAGTGGAAATTATATTTTGGATTAACTAGGTACTTCTAAAGCATGCTGATAGGAAACAATTTCAATATACTAGAAAAGGAATCCCCAAACTTGGCAATCAGAGTTAGGAAGAATCACTAAATTATGAAGAATATCTTTTCTTGGAAGACCTTTGAAGAATACAACAGGCAACCCAAGAACAAAAGCAATGTTGAAATACAACCTGAACAAAGATTTCTCTGACAAAAGAAATCAAGGATAAAACGTGTAGGACAGTTCTGTTTCTAATGTATTACTTTTTAAATGTCATAACTAAAAGGTTATATAACTAAATGGAATTTTCTTTAAAAAAATAAATAAAATAAAACAGCTAGTGCTTACCAAAAGTGCAAGGAATTTTCTAGCTTTTGGAATATTTAATTAAAACTGTTCTATCAGCTTAAACTTCCAACAGAGAAGAAGCTTGTTAGAATACTAGGGTGTTTGTAGGATACTATGGATGACAATTTTCTTTACCCAACAATTACCAATGAATTGGGGGGTGTTGAAGCTGCCTTCTTACTTACTCCCAAATAAGAATAGAAGGCATTTTCAAAAGAAAGAAACAGGTTGGAGCAAGTAACTTTGGATACAACTGCTGCAAACTATGGATGAATCTGGAGAATAACCATAGTTTGCCAAGCCTTGCTTCCATAATCCTTTTCATAATTTCTAACATCCTGCTTCTTTGGTCCTTCACTTTATCGCCATCCAGTTTTGTTCCTTCTTTCTCATTTTCCCAGAGCAAATGCCCCTCAATCTATCTCCATCTTGGTTTTTTTATTTCTTATTTCCTGCAGGTTTTACTAGAGAGAGATAAGAGGGTGTGTACGGGCACACATGTATTAGCATACTTCTGCATTTGAGAGTAGCCTGTTTGATGGGAATGCTGGTATGTGCAGTTGGGGGATCAAGTCTTTTTTTTTGAAGTGGGTGCATTATTTTACAGAAAATTGATTTCTGCGTTCTTTGAATTAGTGTTTAATATTCTTTCTGTTTTCTTCTCTCTCACATACCAACTTTGCCTTTTTTGAAATGTGGGTTCTAACAGCTGTGTGTGTGTGTGTATACGTGTGTGTGTATATATGTATATGTATGTATGTGTGTATATATATATGTGTGTGTGTGTTTATTTATACATACACACACACACACATACATACACATATGCACATTCCCTCCCCCCAAAATGGGAGGAAATATCTAACTCTTTACTCTAAAGCTACACATGTGTGTTACATGTGTACTTTTGGGGAAGGGAAATCTCATGATATAATTACTCTAGCTCAGGGGTGTCAAACTCATGTTGTCACGGTGGCGTCATGTGACATATCAGGACTTTTCCCCCCTTTGCTAAATGAGGCATGAGTGTGGCCAGTGCGTGATGCATCCTGCCCGTGGGCCGGAGTTTAACAATCCTGTTCTAGCTGAAACTTTAGAGTAAGAAGTTAGATATCCCCCCTTTTTGGGGAGGGAATATCTTATAAATTTATTTTCTTTTATCAGGGAATTGTCTTTAAATTAGACTCATATTCATTTTGGAGGGAAAAGAGAAAGTAATCAAAGTTTATAGACAGGTTATTCCAAACTTTAGAAACTCTTGTGACTCCTCAGCTCTGGAGAAAAGCCAGCAGTCTAAACTGCCTCATTCAAGAATAGGTCAATCTTTCATTTTGCTCAGTCTCTGTTCCAGATGATTCCAACTGGTTTAATTCTTGTATCAACAGAAATATAAGAAGTTAGCCTCTTCGGTCCTACATTGGGAAGCAGCATGGGGGTGGATAGAGGGAAAATGAAGAGTGATTCCTGACTTTATCTCGTGCTTTTGGTACTTCAGAAGGAGAGCAGCACAGACTACTGTACATAGGAACTGGCACTGGTCCTATGACTTCCTGGCTCACTGATTAGCTGCCACACATGCAAATGTTCGTGTTTCCTGAAGGTAGAATGTAGCACTGGCCATGAAACTGAATGATTTGCAAGCACTTTTCCTATATTCACTACAAAGGGCTTTTGTTCATCCCAAGGACAAAGCTCAGTGCCGGCAGTATGGAAAGCACGGGCCCATAAAATCTCATCAAAAACCAACTCTGAATAGTGCCCGTAGCCAAAATATCCCTGCAAGTTTCTTAAAAATCTCCTTCAAATAAATCATTGTAAATACCAGCATTTTTTTTAAAAAGGTAAGCTTATAGCAGGAGTGGGAAAGCAATGGCCCCCAGAAGTCACTGAGCTGCTATGTTACACACACACACACACACACACACACAGAGCGCAATCTGTTACTAGCACTGGTGGAGAAGCTTATTGCCTCGTATATCTGCCGTACAAATGGGGGAAGTAGGAGCCAGCCAGGGTTCCAGGTATTCCTAGAACCTCTTGAAGTGAAGTTGTGCCCTTCTTCATTGCACCCTTTGAAGCATTAGAATCACAGAACTGACCTAGCAGCGGCTGCTGTCTGGTCAGTTCTCTAGAACAATATTGATTTCCAATCCACAAATTCTACCAGAAACTTCTAATAAAGCTACTAATTTACTAGTACTCTGCATGTTTTGTGGAAAAAAAAATCAATTTTAAACCAATCGCTTCTCTGGTGGCTCTTTCACTTCAATATTATTTAACAGCCAATGTTTTCCATTTAAACTCTGCTCCAAAAATATTAAAAAGCCCTAATCTTCATTTTGAAGATTTTGAAAACTGCATGGCAGCCCACAAGCCATTTTTTATATCAGGGGGACTGTATTTTTTTAAACTTTTTGTTGATAAATCCAATTTTATTTCTATCCATCCATTTTAAGAGAGGAAGCAGGGCAGTGCTTAGAGCTCCTTTTTGTTGATCATTACTATTGAATCTGTTCTTGCTGTTAACCTTGGAACGGTTTGGGCAAAAGAGGCCTTTTACTGATATCTCAGCTTGAGGGAAATGTGACAATCTACATATCAACATGTCTGAAGAGGAGGAGGACTAAGAGAATCAGGGAGGCCCAAGCAATTTACAGCGAGATGGCATGAAGAATTGACATTATAGGATTCTATAGGAAAGGAAACTCCTAGCCTTGCTACCATATTCCTGACTTCTGTACCCTTTGAGCACGAGGAGTAGGGCAATGGTTAGAGATGGATCTTCCCGCTTGCTTCCTGGGCAAGCTGTGAGGTTCCTTTCCAGTATGTCATCAGAAACCCACAGCTAAACATCCTGATCATCTAAGAAATCCTTTCATACAAAACTCCACATAAATGAATCTATAGCCAAGGCATGGGTCTGCTGTACAAGTAACCTCCCCCTTGCACCCTCCAACTAACACAGGCAGCTTTCCAGGTTGGCACCATAACATTTACTAATTATCTCAAAGTTTTCTTCCACATTTAGAATAGTCCCATCCCATTTTTGAGGCTTAGTTTAATTCATGCCAATTCGCTCTATTATACAGGTAAGCCACCCGGTGCCAAGAGGACACAGGTAAGACGTGGTGGGCTGGTAATAGTTCTGATGCCCTTTTGCAAGTGTGGATGAAATCCTGAAACATAAATGCTCATGAATTCATGATACAAAAAAAATGGAAAGACCAAAAACTGTTTTGAGTTCATGTTGACATTTGTTAGCAAAAGGTGAAAACACTGTCAACCAGCACTGTGCTATGGTTTGCCAGCTTTGTTGGTGCTAAACATTTCATCAATACAAGCGATCGCAGGTCAGATTGACAAAATGCACTCAGCCGTCAATTTGAAACGGCAGATCTCCCCCCTTAGGAGCCAGAGGGAGAGAGAAAAACATCACCGGGGGTTCAGATAAAGGGAATTCTGAAGGCCAAATGATCCTTGCAGGTGCAAAGCCTTTCTTTCTTTGTAAGGTTTGCAGAAACTGCTACCTTTCTATTCTAATCCCATCTCCATATCCACTGTTTAATTTGCATGGGATTTTATACGAAGGCAAAAGTTTATCGTCTTTCCTTTTTAAAGCACTGGCTGTTTTAAGTCTAAAATTCAATTATCTTCCATAAGTTGTGTTATCTTTCTTCTGCAGTTCTTGCTAATTTCTGCACTATAAAGCCCACCCACAAGAAAAATATGTATTACTCCACTGATACACTGCTGATTTATACTATGGATATAGTTACTTTCTACGATGAAACTTATCATTTCCCATTTTCCCAAAGCAAGAAGCAGCATTCCTTTCTAGCTGTTTATTTACCCAGCAAATAAACATATTAGTTCCATATGTACCTTTTAAAAATCAAATTCCAAAATTACTGGCTGGAAGACAAAGAAAAGTGAGTTATCTATGAAGATTGTAAACCAATTAGTTCCTGACTTGCAACCATTCATTTAATGACTGTTCAAAGTTACAATGGCACAGAAAAAGGTCCTGATCCTCACACTTATGACCATTGCATCATCTCCATGATGCGATCAAAATTTGGGCATTTGGCAACTGGGATGTATTCATGATTGTTGCAGCAATCTAGGGTCATGTGAATGCCATTTGTAACATTCCCAGCGGGCTTCCAACAAGCAAAGTGAATGGGGGAAGCTACTTTTGCTTAATGACCACAGGTTGTAAAATCAGGTATAATTCACAATTTTGGTCCTAACTGTGGTTGTAAGTCAGTGATGACCTGTCTTAAGATACCAGAAAGTAGCCGGATTGAAACAGTCTTTCAGAACATTAGCCTGGGTTTGAAAAGATCTCTGCCCCGACCTGTAAGGTAGTGAAACAAAATTTCTACAGCCAAATTGTAAGTTCTAAGGGATCTGATCTGCTTAGGTCTTTCTATGAGAGAGAGAGGAAAAAAAATACTAATTTCTTTTTATAGTTATAGCACACTCAGAATTTCATGACACGCAGGTGATTACACTACTGACACTGAAGATTGAATCAGTCAGGGTGCGAATTTGCTTTAATAAATGCTCTGCCAGATAAAAGAACTTAAGCAATAGGGAGAATGGATCTTATAGCAGCTTGTGCTTCTGAATGCTTTTACTTAATCCAGCCCCGAGTCTTCACAGGGTATTTTGACGTTTCCAGAATTAATATTACTAATCAACGACTATTGTGCAGCTTTTTCCTTTTCCCTCTGAAAAGACTTTTAGAGAGGAGAGAGCATAACCCAACCCTATCCCAAAGTGAAAAACACAATATTATTTTACCTATCAATTCTTCACCTCCAATAAAATTCTGAGTGAAGCAGAGGGAACAGCACAATCAAAATGTTCTGAAAGTTTCCATCCAGATCGTTTATAAAAGGCTGTGTTGCTTTGATTTTTAATTCCATAGTTACTTTAATGAAAAGTGCATCGGTATATCAAAACAAAATAAATCTGCTTGGCATTCTCAGATGGCTTGAGGCTATGAAAAGGCAAAGGCAAATGGAACTAGGAAACATTTTGTTTGATATATTGCATCTCTTAATGAGTAGATTGACACTGAACCATTTGAAGTGCTTCTCACCTATGCAAGAAGTTCTCTGTGCTTTTAGCAAAACTGGCCTACGCCTGATGCTATGGCAGACACCACAAGATGGTGCTGTCTTATAATTAGTTTTATTTATAATTGATCTTATAATTGGCCTCATAATTATTTTAAATTCAGGAAGGGAATTTTTTAAAAAAAGAAAAAAAAAGAACCCAAATGTTTCTAATCTCTTCCAAAACCACAAATCTCTCTGTGGAACCAGAAGTCGTCCCCCTGCTGGAATTTAGCTTTGAATACTTAGTTCCCAGTAAAGAACAGCTTTTCTTTTCCATGGATAATACAGTTAGTCCTTGAATTACAACCATAATGTTTAGTGACCATTCAAAGTTACAACGGCACTGAAAAAAGTGACCTTCAACCGGTCCTCTCACTTTCAAACAATTTGACATTCCCAAGGCCATTTGTGACCTTCCCAGCCGACTTCTGGCAAGCAATGGGGGAAGCTGGATTCACTTAAAGATGACATGATTCACTTAACAACTGCAATGATTTGTTTAATAATCTTGTCAAAAAAGTCATAAAATTAGGTGTGACTCAATCACCTTACTTAACAACAGAAATTCTTGGTCTCAGTTGTGGTTAAAAATTGAGGGCTACCTGCAGCCACATAGATAATTCTATTCCTACACCCATTCATGAATATAGTTATTATTACCAACAGAAAAACAATGTGACTCCAGTACATACCAGTCTCACCTTGTCTTAAGATAAGGCTCCGTCCCTGAATTTTTCCCCAACTTGCACCCCGAGAGGTACTGGGCTTCTATTCCTGTAACCCAGCGTTCTCAACCTGGACAGATTAAGTTGTATAGACATCAGTTCCCAGATCTCCCTAGCCAGCATGGCCATAGTTAAAAATCCTGGAAGTTGAAGTCCACACATCTCAAAGTTGCCCAGGTCAGGAAACTCTGCTATAACCCTAAACCAGCACAAAGTTTACCTTTTGATGAATACATCTGAAGAGCACTACAGTAGGACTGAAGAAGGCAACCTTAATTCTTCCCTTAATTCACAGGCAAATTGTTAAATTTATAGTTTCCAGATGATTGCAAGACAGGTTACTTAAAGCCTCTTCAGGATATTCTTCATCGAGAATAATAGTGGATATACAAAAAGATTGTACAAAAGGGGTGTGCGTGTTATACTAAATGATATCTTTGAGGGGAGACAATTAACATTTGCACCCATTGAGCCACTGATTAGAAAAATGTGCAAACACCAGCTCAGATGTACTCCTGAGCCAACATTAAAAAAAGAGATGCAAAAAGTCTTAGGTTAAAATGTATGATGAACCACAGTTGCCAGTATCCCTAGCTAGCACAGTCAATGGGGGGAGATGCTGTAAGTTCCACTTCAGAAATCAGGAGAGCCCAAGTTTGCCATTCCTTGTTAAAACCAAGCATTAAAGGTTGCAGTTCTATGGCCACAGAAATATCGGTGAAACATCATTCTAAGCCTCGGTTTTTAAATAATCCACACCGTTTGGGTTCACACTTTATAAGGGTTGACAACATGGCATTCATGGGTATCCCTGCATGAGGGGTCCTTGGTTCTCTCTGAGCTTGGTTGTTTTCTTGCAGATGTTTCATTACCCAAACTAGGTAACATCGTCAATGCTGGTCTAATGATGGTATCCAGTTTGGGTAATGTAAAGTCTGTAAGAAAACAATCAAGCTGAAAGAGCACCAAGGATCCTCTTTTTCAAGGGTCCTTGGTGAGCTACAAATATTCTCTTTTATGGGTATCCCCGCATGATGGCAACCCCAGATGGTGTTTATGGAAACCCATAAGAGGTCTTTTGAGGAGTGCTAATAGTGTTGTGTAAAACTGCCCAATATCTTTGACTCAGATCCAAACTTATATATCATCATGAACCATAATAGCACACGGCAGTGGTTCTCAACCTTTTCTTCACCATAGACCCCCTTTAAATACATTTTGTGGCCATGGACCACCAAGACTTAACTCAAGATTTAAATCATAACATTTCTTCAAGCCTTTGCGGATCTCCTGTGATGATATCACAGACCCCCCAGGGGTCTGTGGATCACAATTTGAGAACCAGTGGCAAATGATATCCCCCCCCAATCAAATCATATTATGA
>JANHFL010008177.1:0-10274 GCA_032468155.1 Oxyrhabdium leporinum
ATCTACATGTCCTGGCTGCTGAAATATTTGGGCTTTTAACTAAATGGAGAAAGATGCTTATGGTGCTTCCCAATGGGAATTTCTCTTCCAAACAAGAAAGATTTAAATTTCCAAAGCCAGTCTTTGTATAAAGAAAGTTCAGTCCTATATGAATCATTGATGAAACCTTCAAGTCAGAACATTATGTGGAACTGGTGATGTTTCAGCAAATTAGAGCATCTGAAACAACATATTAGCAGCTCTGCTTTTGAAAAATATTGATCTTATAGGAGATAGTTCAATAGTCAAGATGCCCTCTAGGGAACTTCTTTTTCATGCTGATTTACCTCTAGAAAAGGATTTTCTGCCACCTTTCCCCATTAGTAAAGGGGGAAAAAAACCTGCCATTTATTTACAGTATTACACAAGTAGACAACCTATGTCAGTGTCGAGGTAGCTGTTAACCACACTAACAGGGCTAATGGAGAAGAGATTGTAATATGACATTCTGAATTAATTTAAGACAAGCAGAAATTGGTATTTATGTTTTCTTTATGTTTAAATTGTTTTTTGAACCCTGGTTACACAAAGAAAACTGAGAACCAGTGGAATCACTGGAATTAAGCTTTAATTAAATCATAAATTTGAATCTGGATGGAATTGGATGGTCCCTCAGAACTGCCCTGTATGATTTAGAATATTGCATGTACACATATTTATGTATTCTAAATTCTCATGAAAATTAATAAGAGGAATTGAAGTGATTCATATGTGTATGTGCATGCAACTACTAATTAACCCAACTGGAAATTTTCAGCCTTAAAAGTGAATTGATTGGCATCCTTTAGCATACCAATTTGAGATTGGAACTCCTTCTGAGTTAAGATATTTTTTTTTGAAGAACTTTCAATTTGTGATTGTCACTAAAGTGATTCTCTGCCTCTAGCATCTTTCTATATTGCTGTGCCCAATGTAGGTGCCTGTTTTCTTTAACTAGACCTTCACAGCTTGGGAGATCCTGCTGGGAATATATATACCTGTAATACAGTCCCAAACTTCTTCATTCATTTCTTCTAGAAACATACTCCATACCACTGCCATAATGAGGAATGGGGCAGAACATAGAGTGGTGATGGTAAAGATTAAATATTCCACAAAATATGACCACAGTAATATTACATCTGGTATTAAATCACAATAAAAATGCCTTAAAGCGCTACCAAATCATTGCTGCAAATTGATTTTTGAAAAAAATCCTAACAAAATAATTGACTTGTTCCAACATTCACTAGACAAGTTCCTGTTTTTCAGTCTAGCACCCTCTTTGCTACTATTAAGATTAGGACTTTCGTTTTAAGTCATTAAATACAATGAATTGTTCATTGGGGCCACTAAAAATTATTTTCATATGTTGTAAGCAGATCAGACATGAAGAAGCTTCTTGGTTGAGAAACGAAACATTTCAAGGAAAAAAGCAAAAAAAAGGCCTTTTGCGTTTTGGAAAAGCACCTTTGGGACATGGTTCACTTAAAGACAGTGGCATAAAAAGTCATAAAATTGGGTTGGTCACATGTCTGATTCATTTTATGAACATTGTGACACAGCACAGTAATGGGCAGGCTCCTTTACAGTTGTATGTCAAGGACTGTCTTGTATGTCAATGAGGTTGCTCTGTCACCGTAGGCTTTCAAAAAGAGACCAGACAACCATTTGTCTGAAATGATATAGGAATTTCCGTTCAAGCAAGGGGTTCAACTAGAAGACCTCTGAGATCCCTTCCATCTCTATTATTCTATGTTCTATGTGCTAGTAATTTCTTCTGTCCAAGCACACTGAAAATTGTAGGGGACTAAAAGGCTCTAACAGAATTACTGTTAACATTAAGCTGCAGCTACTAAATACTGTTACATAATACATGTTTTCATTATTGCTACATATTTTGGATCTTATTTTTATTCATTCATGCATTCATCCATCTATTAATTAATCCATCCATTCATTCAAGATTATACTGTCTTTTTTCTGCACTACTCTGAGACCATTCCTGCCAGCTTCCAAAGCCGCTCCACCTTCCAACCTCCCTAGACTGCCTGGCCAATGATGAAGGATGCTGGGATTTGCAGATCAGCAGCACCTGAAGCAGCTTTGGCTACCAGTGTATGGCAGGCAGAACCTCCAGCCTCAGTGTAAGAGTCCCTACATTTAAGCTGGCTTCTCTCACCAATAAGAGCTGACTTCATCAGTGACTTTATTCAGTTACAATGTCAATATTCTATCAGAAAATTCAATCCTCCTCCCCACAGTATTTTCCAGGTATGAGAATGCCATTGGAATACTATAACAACCCAAAAAGCAAAGGGGGGGAGGAGCTGAATCTGTGAAGCACTCCTTAACCACCTCAATCACTTCACTACATTTGAAAGGGGGTGTCCAAATGTATTTCAAAGAGGTGATTTGATGGAAATTTCATTGAATTAAATTACATTAAATCAAACCTCTTTGAAATTTTGTAGCTGACATTAGAAAGGATCACTGGGGTGGCCATGTCTTAGACATAAAGACTTCAAATGCTTGAAGAAGTGTCACCGAAAAGAAAGCCTTGGCCTGATTCTACTTTCCATAATGATCTGAAGATGCAGCAAGGCAAATTCTGTCGGAATATTAGGAAAAGTGTCTTAGTGGTCAGAGCAGTTCAACAGTCAAACTAATTATTGATACGATAAGTTTCTCTTTACTGAGAGAAGGCTGGGGAGACATCTGTCAAAGATGCTTTAATTGGGATTCCTATTCTGAGCAAGGGATTAGACAAAAGTTTCTAACTCTGTGAGTCCATGGTTCGATGTCACATTCTTTTTTCAGAATTATACTTTCTGTAAATGTTTTTTCTGGTAAGACCGGTCTATCAGGGCAACCTGGTCTACCCAATTATGGGACGAAGCATATTGTTTCCGCTTTTGCCTTTCAGCCCCAATCCAGGAGCCGTTGCAGGCAGTTGCTTTCACGACAAACTATTTTTGTGTTGAATTTATGTTTACTGACAAAGAAATAAATGGAGACTAGTATAAATCTATTTCAAGCTATTTAGCTCACATCAACTAGCCATACCCTTCTGGGTTTGAATCCCAGAAGGGTATGGATAGCTGATGAGAGCTAAATAGCTTGAAATAGATCTATACTAGTCTCCCTTTATTTCTTTGTCGGTAAACATAAATTCTATACTTCCTGTATTAATGAAGGAGATAGAGTGTGAAACACAAAATTCTATGTGATACTAAATCAGTTGGTCTTTATTTTGCCATTGAATTTAATTAGTCCTTTGCAGAAAAAACAGCATGCTGATTTATTATTATTCTAGTTATATCCTATTTTTCTACTCAGGAGATATTCCCCTCTGGAAACAGATATACTCTGTTATTATACTCATTTGTCCCTTTATATCACAGCATACATAATGTGGAGAATTAATATTAGTATCATAAAAATCATGAAGAAGATCAAAGGCTCTATAGTCCTAGAACAATTAAGCAGAATGTTTGAAGAGCCTATCTCTAAAATGAAACAATAGAAGCCAAGGGGGAAATTCCAGCATCCCACTGGTCACTGGAAAACCAAGGCAACAACCCGAAAGAGCAGATGAGGGACTGTTAAGGAAATAGCATTATGGCTGGCAGAGACAGACATGATGTTCCAACTGCTCAGACTGGTGGCTGGATCAAACTTCCGAAGCAACAGCTCCATAGCTCTATTGCCAGTGATGTGTTTCCTGGATATCTTGCAGATGGGAAGTGAGAAGTAACACTGTTGGGAGCTTGCTCTTATTTATTTAAAATTAGAAGACTTAGAGAGACTTCCCCAGAATCTAAACCTTTCATATAGAAAAACATTAATTCTGAAGGAATTTCTTCCCTAAAGGATTATGGTTAACAATCCTTCCCAAGAAGAGGGATCAACAGATAGCAATTGTCTCAACAAGTCCTGTATTTGTGTGCTGCTTTAAGCTTTTGTACATTTGTTTAGCAGAAAGAGACATAATTTGTTTAACATCATACTTTGCCTAGTTTTGCAACTTATTATGGAAAGGCAATTTTGTCCAAAGCAGGTCAAGTTTAGGTTAAAATTACTCCTTCCTCACTGGGCTTTCATGTTTGACATCACCCTTGAGTCAGCTAAATGGGGCATGTGAAAAAAATAATATCTTCGACTGGAACTGTCTAGGAAAGCAGCCAGTCAAAGGGATTTTTTTGCATGTTTTGATGTCAGTGAATTACAGTGCATTCGAATTATAGAACCTAATTACTGTACCTTCTCCTCTTTTGAGTCCAAGTAACAAAATAGAGATAGTAAAGATGTATTATCTTTTATATTCTACATCTTATCAGTAAGTAGGCCAGGTGAGATGGGTAGCACTAGGTGAGATAGGTAGCATAAGTCGAATAAATAAATAAATCTGAGCAAACTCTTCAAAGGAGAGATTCACTTTTTGCATGAGCACATAAGAAGCACATTTCTTTGAATCAATAACGTAATAACATCTTTTTCCAGGCTCATCCAGCTGTTTCAGAAGCTACTTACAGCTATTTGGGCATGCCTGTGCATACATGGTCATTTCCCCCTTTTTTTTCTCAATGAATGAAAGGGTGTCTGAATGAAAGGGGCTGTGCATACACTCCAATGCACAGGAAACCAGGAACAGCTAATGAAGCCTTGAAAAAATTCAGCTGTTTTCTTGATTCAGTGTCCTTTTTACATATTTCTACACATGATGAAAACATTTGCACAATCAGAGGGTAAACATTACTTAATTTACTCTTCATTTAGCACTGAAATATGAAAAGTCCTATAACATTACCATAAATACATCATGAAGATACTGCATACATCCATTCAACTAACTCTTGTATTTCACAGGGTATATTTGAAGTACATTAAACATACATTTTTAATTTAGTATGATATTCTGTACAGAAATGTATGTTAATAGAGTTTAAATATATGTTTTCTTATGTATTCATGTGAGAAATATTCATATTATCATATATATCTGACTAAATAAAACATATTTTTCTCCAAAGTTCATGGCCAACAGGTGATATTAAATATTTCCTGTCTCCACCTTGGAATACAATAAATGCATTTATATATGTTACTAAATTTGTATGCCACCTATATTGTTGTCCAAAGCAACTTTGGCAATCCATTTCAGACATGTAGAGAAGAAAATGTGCCCAGACAATCTAGTCAGGTAAAGTGTTTCATAACTTTTATATCTCAAGCTTGCAGGTTTTTTAAGAATAAAAGCAGCCTCTGCTGAACCTCATCCAGAAACTCTTTCAAGGCCAAAACTATCAAAATGAAGGGACTTGAAAAGATCCCATGTCTAATTCAGAAAACATTTGATCCCAATTTATGTGTGGTCTATATTCCAATTGAAAATCTAATTTATAGAAGGTTTCCAGTGAATTTCCAGTTTTCTTTCTTGTAAGTTCTGTTTTGGGATAATGTTATCAAAAGTAGGTTATAAACTACATGCAAATGAACACCTTTTCATAATGTCACATACCTCATTTCTCTTTTAACGAATGTACTGGCCAGAACTTTGCATGCATAAAACCAGAAAAGTCTTTGCTACTCTTTGCCACTCTAAGTCCATAAGGAGTTTAAATGAAATAAAATCTTCACTGAGGTGACCCAGAACTGTTATTAAGCATCCAGCTGGTTTTAAGATGTCAGCATGACAATACATCTTGAAAAAAAGAAGAAGTGACAAACCCAAATGGTACTTGAATAGCTTCTGCCATAGCCCTCAAGTTAAACTAGCATTAGTCCACAAGTGTGCCGTAGATTAGGGGGAAATACTCTCTGAAGAATAAAATTGAATTGTTACTTTCATTTTATTACTTTTGGGAAAACTTCGATATCTCCATTTGTCTTATAAATCCAAGTGTCATGACCTTCTGAATAATCTAACTATATAGCCTTATCAGTGCTTCAATACAAGAATATCCATCATACTATTTTCATCCTTCCCAGGGTGGTAAAATGGGGACCCACATTGTTGGGGGAAATATGCTGACATTGTAAACCACCCAGAGAGTGCTGTAAAGCACTGTGGAGCACTATGGAGAGGTGAATAAGTCTAAGTACTATTGCTATAACATAAAATAAAGTAGTTCAATTTAGTTTTCACCAGCACTATTCAGTTTATCTCCCATAACTGAAAGGAAAAAAACACAGACATGGACATTCCCTAACCTCTGCTGAAGATGTTACCTAGCATGGTAATGAAACATTCAGAAACCAACCCACAAACTTGGACAACAACCTCCACCCTCAGTCTCCACCCAAAAGATCCCTGAACTCAAAAGGAGGAGCTAACCTCTAGCAGTTATGATAAAAGAATTGCCAGATTGTAACATACAGTACTCAGTGATGATCAAGCAAAGATGGAAGGAGTATTCTGAAATTTTGTAGAGAAGAGGTGTCAACATCCATGATTCCTTAGAAACTATTCCCTACTAATCTCTAAACTAGAAGATGAATTTCGATCAGCATTCTGGTCACTGTCAATGCTACAGGAAGTGATAGAATATCTACAGAAAAATGGTAAGTAACAGAAGAAAAATCACTAAAAGTTCTAGTCAAGCTAAACCTGCACACATCTAAGGAGCAACACAATGGCCAATGATTGAAAAAGATTAATGTACATTCCAATACCAAGGAGAAAAAAATTAACACAGTGTGCAAAGTATTGCATAATGTCCTTAATGCCGCATGTTAGCAAAATAATGTTTAAGATCATCCAAAACAAACAGGAAAGGAGTTGCCAGAAGTTGGAGCTTGTTTAAAAAAGGCCCATGAACACAATAAAAGCATTCTTCCAATTACCAAATCTACCCACAAAGCCATTCCATAAGCGAACCACATAAATACCTTAACATTCCTCCAGTTAAATCATGTACATCTCCAGACGTATTAACACTCTCATAGCATTTATGAGCTTTTATTCAACAATGGACACAAACATTTATAGCCTTTGTATTTATATTAATTCCACATTTCAAGATAGTATCACCATTCTTATAGAAATCTCTACTCCTTTCAACACTCCTTCAGCTTAATTTTGCTGAAATAATTTCATGCCTTTTATTTTTAATTCCATTAACTTGGCTGGAAGCTTTCCGTTTAGTCTGTTTCAAAACGTGTTTTTTTTATTTCTACTAAAACAGATTTATTTCTCTGCCTTCCATAATATCTTTCAGTCTTCTTAATTTATGCAGCATTGTGTTACATATTTTTTTTATCCATAGCCTCTTTTACTTCATCATACCACTAAGCATGCTATTTTAGATTCTCTATTAGCATAGCTCTACACACCTTCTTTTCCTGCTATTTTTCTTTCATACTAGTTTTTTTTCTTTCATGTCCATTTTTTCACAAGATCCACTTGTGAAAAGGTCTTGGCACTACCAAAATGGCCTATCCCATATTCAGAAGCTCTTGTCATCTTGTATCTTTCATGAATTTGCCTTTCATCATAAACAATCTTTTAAAATTCATTTCGGCCAGTATTCACAAGCACAAGCAAAGTCCAGTTTTACCCTGAACTTGATCCCATTGTTTTCTGCAAACTAGAAAATCTAGTACAAAGTTTATGTTGCAAAGATATATACTGTTTCCTATGTCTCACCTACTGGGAGATACCTATACTGCACTAACACACACTCTATATGCATATCCTTTATCAAGTATCCCCAAACCCATACACTTTTAAATATATGAGAATTTACTGGTATGGGAGTTAAATCTTTATTACTATGTGCTTGAATTAGCAAATGGCATTGTTTTTAGCACTATGTCAGAAGATCTACTAAGAACTGGAATCCATGGACCATTGATTTATAGATCTTGACCCAAGTTCATACTTTTATTGAGCTGTGGAATATCTTCTATATCAACCTTCAAATTAGATTTCTACTCACATAAATAATAAACACAAAGGTCTCTTTTAAACATTTTGCTTCTCTCAAAAGGGGAGAAAAGGTTAATCCAATATCCATATAAATGAATGGTCTGTGGAATATGTTGCCTGCACAATCTATTATTTGCATGTTGGAGGGTTCAAGATATCCCACTTCTCTGTCATTAAAGAATAGCACTTTGTGCTGATACTTTAAACCCTGATAAAGAACAGTCAGTATTTCTACTTTAAATTATGTCTGTCCTTGCTTCACATATGATTTGAGAATTGTGTAAAATTTATGTTTAAAATTCATCATGAAAAACATATTAAAAAATTAGTGTAAATTTTGTGCTTGCTTGGCTTTCTACCATCAATTTCTGAAGAAATAATATTCTACTGCCATGTTTCATAGAGCATTGCTCATCATCCTTTAAGATTACTTTTCTTACAATATTTCACTGTCTGTTTAAAAATACAGCCCTTACACACTGAGGGTCACCCTTCATAGAGCAGTGATTTATTGAACAGACAACTTCAGTTAAGCATTTTTATGAGCTTCTATGTGTGGTAGAATATAGCAGCAAGGACATTCACTTGTTCATTTGAAACCTAAGCATAGTTCAGATCAATTCTTCATTCCTTAGACAATATTTTAATATTGGCTTAGACAAACAATAACTTTGCTTACTAAATAAAAAAAATAGCATGTTGGTGGCAGTCATGAACTACTCACTACAAAGAAAGTGAGGGAAAGCTTGTCAAACAAAGTGTAAAGGCTTTGCAGTGCTGATGTCGTTGTTTACAGCATGTTTCCAGTCAATTTTAGCAATAGAACAATTGTGAAGCTAACTTTAGAGAAAGAAGTTGCTTTGCTATTCTTACAACAGCTTGGCTGGTACTAGCAGTATTGAAAGCCCATATGTAGATAGGTTTCTACCTGTGGATAGTGGTGTTGGCAGAACATTGAAGAAACACACTTTGACAATGTATAGAACAGGGAGCAAAAAGTCAGGCAGTCCCTAGATGGCAACAAAGAAGTACAAAACAATCTTAACACTTCTCTACTAGGGAGTGATCATCCACATTTTTCAGCCTATATCTTGTAGCATTAGAATGCATGGCCATACAGAATAATAAATTAAATAGAGTTGTTAACATAATGGCTTGGTTTGCTGTGGAAGATAGTGATAGAAAACATAGAAATCTATATGATGATATCTCACTCACACACATATATACATATATAGCCTTAGTTTGTTATTTGGGACCAATAGTGGATGACTCAAAATCAGAATATTATTTATATCTGCTATAAGTAATAAGGAGAAAAATATCCAGATCTGAACTGTACTTTCTTAAACTCCTATACTTGATGTTTCTGGAATTGAGGTCAGAGCATCAATGGCTTATTATTAAGGAATCTACTTGGAGGTCACCAATCATGAGTAGGAGTTCTCTTTGTCCAAGTATAGTTTCATCTACAAGTAATTTCAGTAACATTAAACTTCTGACCTGTTCATCCCTATATAAGATTGAATCTGAATTGTTCAGATTTCATTCTATAATTTCGAACTAGATTTCTTTTGAAATATTTACAAAAATTAGCAACTAAACATAAAGATTCTAGCACTCTATTTTGGAAATTTCATAAAATCAGAGTTTGTTTTATAATGACTAGTTTATATACCTATGGGATATTATAAGGAGTACATAAAATTATAGAGGAGGGAAAGGGCTTTTATGCCGGAGGCAACGTTCACCTTTTTATGGAGAATCCCCCCCCCCCAATAAATAAATAAATAAATAGGTATTTGAAAAAAAGAATTGGCAGAGGAACTTGAGGTTTTGAGTGGGTAAATGCTGAGATCTAAGACTAAACTTTGAATCAATGGAGGAATAATAAAAGAGTGCATGCCTTTTGGGGCTTCAGTTAATTAATTTCATTGTATATATTTGCTTCCATGTTTCATTTCTCAGGAACTGTTAATAATATCTCTGTAAACAGTTTTGTGGAGCATTTTACAAAGCAATTGAAATACCTCTTTGTATCTAATGCTCAGATTGTTTACACAATATATTCTCCCAAAGGCTTGTTAGGGCTGCTTTGTCAGTCTCCTTTTTGAAAATCATCTAAACATATCTGCTGCATCACAGAAAACACCCCCAACAGGAAGTCCACTGAAATGAAAATACCCATGTACTGGAAAATATACAAGTGCTAATTTTGCTGTTAAACATGAATGTTTATTTTTTATTTTTTTTTGTATTTATATACCGCCCCATTCCGAAGACTCGGGGCGGTTCACAGCTTCTGTTTAAAACAATGCGGATGTAC
>JANHFL010008181.1:14758-28111 GCA_032468155.1 Oxyrhabdium leporinum
GCCACACCCACCAAGTCACATGACCACCAAGCCACGCCCACAGAACCAGTAGTAAAAAAAAATAGATTCCACCACTGGGAACTGGGTCTCGTAATATAATGTCATGAAATGGTGTGAATGACAATAGGGATCTGTAGTAGATTTCACAAAATTCTCAAGATGCAATCAAGAGAAACCCAACAGATATATACAAAGGAGAGACTTGTTTTTTTTCCTTTCAACAACCGAGAATACAAGGCAGGAGAAATCAACATTTAAGGAAATGGCAAGTTTTGTTAGTTAGTTAGTATCTCACCTTTATTATTTTTACAAATAACTCTAGGCAGCAAACAAATGCAACACACCTTCCTCCTCTGATTTTCGCTATAACAACCACCCGATGAGGTAGGTTGAGCTGAAACAGTGTGACTGGCCCCAAATCACCCAGCTGGCTTTTGTGGCTAACACGAGACCACAGCTCACAATTTCCTGCTTTCTAGCCTCGTGCCTTAACTACCCCCTGCAAGTGGACTGGGTGGATAATGATCTAGAAGCATTATGAAGATCCATTATGGTCTATATCAGGGGCGTCAAACTCATGTCGTCACGGCGGTGTAACGCGACGTATTGGGACTTTTTTCCCCTTCGCTAAACCGGGCATGGGCGTGGCCAGTGTGTGATGGATCCAGCCTGCAGACCAGGAATTTGACAGCCCTTTTCTAGATGCACTGTCACAGGTGGACTGAGTCAATGTCACACAGCAAATTAAGGAATTATGGTTCACACTATGGGTGAGCCATAATATATCTTTGGTTACTTACCAGTCTGCCAGTATAGGATACTGATAGTTGTAACTCTTTGGAATAATTTGCTTCAATGTTTTGTTATCTGTTAAGTTTGCAATTTGTTATAAAACTTTGTTATTTTCCTCAGTTTATTCCACCATTTAAGAAAAAAAATTACAACTTATCAAATCCATAATTAAATCTCACAATATTTTTTCAGCCATGAAGGTGGGGGAGGATTTTTTATTAGAACAATAGTACTGGAGAACAGATGTATAATTTTAATAACAATAATACTTTCCTCATTTAAATCTTCTACTCACAAATTAAGTTGCTGTTATCTCGACAGTGCATAAAATGGGAACCTATATTTTTTAACTCAAGGAAACTAATAGTACCTTTAAGTAAAATTATTTAAAACAGAAAAGTGGCACTCAGTATTTCTCTATTTGCATATGCTGAGGAGAATGCATTTAAAAACAGCAGCCATTTGCTTCAGACTAAAATTAATGGCTACTGCTTTACATGTATATATAAAACAAAATATATAATTTTTATGGAAACTTTTAAACAAGAAGATAAACAATAATACTAACTAATATAAAGTAAGGAAGAAAAGAGAAAAAGAAACAAAAAAACCCATAATCAGTGCAAGAAAAAAGTTGCAAAAACATTACAAAAAATAGAAAAGAAAAAAGATATTAATATGTGGTTTCTGATACATTCACATCCGTTATAAGTTATTTCAGTCCCTCCCTAAAGTTACATATTACTCTTCCTTCTATAATTTCTATCTAATCATCAAAATTATAAATCACAAGTTCATTTTTTCCATTTTTACTCAAAAAGCCCCTCAAAAATGTAGATAATATCTTTAATTAAAGAAGTCAGTTTATCCATTTCATCAAAATCTGTCAATTTCATCAACCAATCCTCAATAGTGGAGTATTTCCATCTCTGTACATATAGTATAGAGGGTGCTAACTTAAGAAGAAAAAGAAAATGTATTAGACTTGATCATAAACTACTACACTGATCAGTAATTTTTGATACGTTACAGCCTACTATATTGTTACAAACTGTATGTACCAACAGAGACACACACAAACTCCGTCAGATCCAAAGCAATGAACCAAATTTTTAAAATATCATGAGACAGATATTTCATTTAGAGCAGAAATGGATAAGTCTACAGCTTCTTTTTCCTCACCTTCTGGAGATTTATATTACGAAAAAACTGGTAATTTTATAAAGATATGACTAAATTACATATCAGAAAAATATGATATTTTTGGAATATGGATGTTAAAATATCCAATTGAATCTTATGAGATTTACACATGGTTTAGTAGTTAAAATAAAACAATGTACAGTTGGGCCAGGTTTTATTTGAATTTAGCCTGGAAGAAGATTGTTATTAAGAGTTTTATTTTCCTTTCTCAACGAGAAATGATTTCAAAAGCCAAAATAAAAAATAAAAACTCAATGCAAATCAGATCCCTCTAAATCAGGGGTGTCAAACTTGTAGCGTCATGTCATCGTCACATGATGTATCGGGACTTTCCCCCCCTTTGCTAAACAGGGGGTGGGCGTGGTCAGCACATGATGCATCCGGCCTGTGAGCCAGGAGTTTGACATCCCTACTCTAAATCAATGGTTCAATAGTCCCTGGCTATCAGCTAGGAAAAAAGGTAAAATATTTCAATTGAGCTTGACTCCTAGTGACCTCTTGGAGACATCCCAAGATGGTTGAATGCCTGGGATATTTCACCAGCCTACCATCCAGGTATTAACCAAGTCTGGCTCTGATTACTTTTCAAGATCAGTTGGGTGTTGCTGTGCATGCTCTGAGTACCTTTGGTCTTCATTTAGAAGGGTGTGGACTGTGTGCTCATACCTTTAAGTCTAAGTCTTGCTGAAATCAGAGGGACCTATTTCTCAGATGACATGGATTTAATTCATCCTATATATGATTTCTGCTTGCACATTATAGAATTTACCATCTTGTTAGAGTGCTGGGCCTATTGGGAGTGCTGAGAGCACGTCCTGGGTTCACTCAAAAACTGGTGGTCACAGAGAGGTGGTGAGTGACTTGCCCATTTCCCAAAATGGCTGCCATATGAGCATTGCCAAACAGCCGTTTACTAAAAGAACACTGATGAAGATATCTCACAATCTTTTCTATCCCTCCAAGATCTCACTTACCTGTTTTCTTTCCCTCTATATTTCCAAAACATTGGTCTAAGTCAGCTCTCACTGCTATTTCTTAGTGTGCTATGAAACCCAAAAGTATCTTTGGATATAAAGAAAGCCACTGCTGCTCTGTGCAATTTACTTATTTCATTAAGGTCACATTTAAAAAAAACAACTCAGATGAAGCATATTAGGAATTATATATATCCTTTCCTGAGACATCTGGAAGGCAACAAATTGTGAGACTTAGCACTCAGAGACCCCCGTATGAATGTAGTAGTATCCAGCAAGATGGAGGTATCTGGCTTAACTTCTATTGCTTATTTTAATTCTATATACAATGAGATGCTTTTGTTATCCATTTCTTTATCATATGATCAATACTGTACACATCAATGGCCCGTACTCTGCTAGACCAAACTAAGTGTAACTCACATCCTGCCAGGTGTATGGGATTAGAAATCTCTGGTGTTTAAAAGAACAACTACCTATTAGTCACCATTATTCTTCAAAACTGTAAAGCAAGAATCAAATGATATTAACAGCATAGCGCAATTCATAAAACAATTTTGTGTTTAAGTAACAGGAAATTACAGACCTGTAAAATGAGAATGAAGTGTTTTGGGCTTTCTCATTGAATCTCCTAGAGGAGACCTGTGACAATGATACCACATAAGTAAAACCTCAGTGATTCCTTAGCACCGCTTACTCTGTTCCATAAATTAAATTAGACCCAGGGATCTTTAAAATAATATAAATAAAATTGAATTCTTCAAATTACAAAGTTATCAAAGAGGAAATGAAAAAATAAAATCAGAAACAAAACCCTGAAGCAGTGCCAACTTCATCTTACGATAAGGAACTTTTTTCAAAAAAAGAAAAAAAAATATTTTAAAAGCACAGCAATACTGAATTCTCCCACTAATCTTGTATTGTCCTTTAAAATAAAGAAATCAAAGATCAGACTATGGTTGACAATATACTTAATGATTTTGGGGAAAGTCTAACACAGCTGACCTTTGCCCTCAGAGAGGTCAACTATGTTCCTCAATGCACCTATATTTCAAGATGACAGGGTAGAAGGCTGTTAGGTTCTGCCTTTTTGCCAATTATGAAGGGACATTTTCCCCTCCTTCTTCCACCCACCATATAGCCATCACTGCTGTCTCATAGTTAATTGAATCACCTATGACACTAGTCTGCTTCAAACACAAAACCGGGCCTTGCAGAATCAGAAACATTACTTTGCACACCACAGCTGTGGTTTGCTTGTGACACGTGTAAAGAGAAGGAGTGAAGAGAAAGAGGCAAGAAATATATTGTATTTCTTAATTCCTGTCCTTCCCTGTCTCTTTTGGTAAGAAAACCCACCCCAGAGCTATTATATATCATTATGAGGTGAGAGCTGAAATCTAGCAGGCTGCTGAGAAAAAAAAGAAGTCTTCATTTCTTCTGGAGTTATTTTATACAGTAAGGCTGTTTCTAATCAACCTCACTGCTCTTTCTGCGATGATGAAGAAGTAACTTTTATTTGCATATAGTATCATAAAATGTTTGAGACCCTTTCCATAGAATTTGATAGATGAGGAGAGACTTGGCCTGTAGAACCGCCAAGAGTCAGACTCGACTGAATGGATAATATCATCATCATCATAAAATAAAAGGTACTCCTGTCCAACCACTCCTCAGTGTAGGATCCACTACAGCAGGGGTGTGGAATCACGGCCCTTTTATGACTTGTGGACTTCAACTCCAGAACTGTGGGAGAATTGTGGACTTCAACTCCCAAGTGGCTCAGGAATTCTGGGTGTTGAAGTCCACAAGTCATAAAAGGGCCATGTTCCACACCTCTGTGCTACAGCATCTCTGACCAATGACTATGCAGCCTTTGTTTAAAAGCCTTTAGTGAAGGGGAAGAAGCCACTTCATGTGGCAGCTTGGTCCATTGGCTGAGAGCTCACTTGGTTGAGAAATTCTTCAGGAAGCCTCAGTCTGCTTCCACAGTGTTAACTCTTCAGTTCTTATTCTGCAGACACCCTCTAAAAGTGAGGCAAAAGACCATCATTGAATCATGACTGTGGGGCTAAAAACAAAGACAATTATTGTATTGCCCCTCAATTCTCTTTTGTGTGAACTAAATATATCTAGATCCTTTAACCATTCTTCACAGGGCTTAATTTCCAGGCTCTTTAACTTCTTGGCAGCTTTTCTCTTAAATTTTGCCTGTCCTTTTTGAACTGTGATACCCAGAACTTGATATAGCACTACAAGTCAAGTCTATCTGGGACAAAATATGATGGAATAATATTTTTCATTATGTAGACCTTTATGTTCCCAATACACACAAAGGTAGCATTTGTCTTTTTAGCAGCTGCTTCACATAGCGGTCTCATGTCCACTTGTGGGCCACAAGGACACCCACATCTCTTGAACCTGTACTCCTGCCAAGCCGACTCTTCCTTGTGTTTTATTTTTTTTTCCTATCTAGGAATATATTCATATTTCTGCTCAAATTTGCCTAGATCTTTTTGAACATTCATTTTCCTTCACCTCAAGTAATAGCCACCTATCTTCCTGATTCTCTTGCTTTTTAGTGTTTGCCTCTGCCAAAGGAGTTATTTTTGTTCTTTAATGTTGTCTACATTTGTCCGCCATTTCTGGAGAGCCTCAGCTATTCCATTCAGGAACGTCTCTCCTTCTCTGATATATTTCAGGATAGAAACCTTATTCTCAAGCTCCTTCCTCTTTTCTTCCAGTAAGGAACCAAAGTTGCATTTGTAGCAGGTGTAGTTTGAGTCTGCTTCAGAAAAAAAAATGTTTCATATACTTTGTAGGGCTCTAGGGATACTCCCCTTCTGTCAATGTCACTTGTACCCTGGCTTGTTAACTCCCTTTGTAAAATGTCTCCAGAAATCTTTCCTGGTTGACAATCCCAAGCACCCAGAAGCTTCTTCTCTGAATGAAGACTAGCCTGGACTAAAAGTGAGGAGGGAAGGGGTAATGAAAATAAGAAAAAATAGTGGGGGGATATTTATAACAAAGAAAGCTGGTCTGCAGGGGCTTGTCCTTAATACAAGCAGAGCACCTTATCTCCATGATCATTTTAAAAACCATTTTAAGCCTTTTATTTCTCAGTTTAATAGCTCGTGTCACCAGATAATTTCATCAGTTACAATTATTTACAGAAGTTCAGTGGCAGCACTGCAATAGCTCGAATGGTGCTCCATTTATCCTGGCTACAATCAATATCACTATGCTTTATTAAGAGGAGAAAGTGAGAATGAAAACAAATGATTTTGGAACCAAAACAGAAAAAGTTCCAGAGAACCAGAAAGGGAGGCAATATGTGGGCTATAGTTCTGCTTGAACAGAACAGGGAATCTGATTCTCTCTCTCTTTCTCTCTCTAACAGGAATACTGAATCAACAAACACCTAGAAGAGTCTGTGTGATGTACTGCTCTCTATCTTCTACTTAAGCAGTGAGGACTTTTTTCAATGAAGGGCTTCATTCTCTCAAAATAAATGTGAAGAAAGTCTGACTCTGATTTTTGAGAGTTAAAGATACATCAACAGAAGGGAGAGTAAATCATTCCTTTGAGTGCACTTCCCCTCCTTGAAGTAAATTATTGCTGGTGACTTTTAGAACAACTTATCTGATATTTAGCACTGTATTGTCAGGGGTGGGAAACGGTGGTGTCATAAATATCTGAATTTATCATCTGTTGGTGACTTATAATCCAGATACCAGGGAGCTATAAATCCTCTTTTGCAAACTTCCAGACAAGTTGCATCGAGTATCTTCTCATAAGACCAGCAGTGCCCTCCACTGGAAAAAGTACAATAATAAATATAATTAAAGGAAGTCACATTAAGAGGAATATTTGTAATTCTCAGCAAGTATTTCTTGAATATATTTCTGTAGTTACCCTGAAACATTTAGAATGTATTTTTCTTATGTCAAACTTAGTATAATTGTCTTTGTATAATTGTCTTGCTTAACTAATTATCAGTAACATTATGTGTAGGTAATGAAAAATACTTTTTTTTCACTGTGTAGACCACAGAAAGTGAATACAAAATGGTATTTATAATAAAAATATAAGTACCCTCTATGATGTTGGAGATTGTAATATTTTGCTCACTTATATGAAGAGTACCGCACTATGTATGGTATTATCTGTGTATTATGTTGTTATGTTAACTGCACTGTATTTCTATGAAAATATAGGACTGCAATTCAATTCCTAATTGTAGTATTTTTTCCACCTCTCCAATCCTGTAGTATCTTCCTGGGATCACCAAATCATAATGATATGATATGCTATCAAACTTGAATTTTAGAGTTTTATGTTATTTTTAAAGTTTTTGCAAAACTATAATGTTTTGAAATGTTAAATTTAGCTGAAATACAATGGAAAATAGGACAGTATTTCTAATTTTATTTATTTAAACTTATTGGCTGCCCAACTACAATGGATTCTGGGCTCTACACTGAACTCAAAAAGACATAAAACAGTTAAAATATTAATGATTTCCCCCTTTTCCCCCCTCTAAATTCACCCCCTATTTTCACCGTGCCCTTCCCATTTTCCAGAATGCAGCCCTGGCATGCCACTTGAGCACTTTGTACAATTCTTGGCAAAAAAAAAAATTCACATCTAGTGTAAATGGATTATTCACTAAATATCAAGAGCTTCTGGCTGGTGTGAAGATGCATTGAGCTTATGTGGAAACTTTCTCAATGAAATTTTTTTCAGACTTGAAGTGATTGCTTGTCCAGCATACCATTAAATTATGTAACACAATAAGTTACAAAGGGGTTGTTGATGTATTCCTGGCCAAAAACAAAGCAAAACAAAAAACAGGATTCTGGTGGCAATTTTTCCAACTAAATTCTAAGTTGCATCTCGCGGTTAATCTTTTATACTAGTTACTCATTTGTCCTTTGTGCTAGTGCTGATTCCTGCTTTGTTTTTTAGCTCTATCAATTTGTCCTGAAGTCCTGACATATTATTTCATTCCTACTACAGGTAGTCCTTGATTTACAACAGTTCATTTAGTGACCGTTCAAAGTTACAATGGCATTGAAAAAAGTGACTTGTGACCATTTTTCACACTTATGACTGTTGCAGCATTCCCATGGTCATGTGATTTACATTGCAATGCTTGACAACTGGTTCATATTTATGATGGCTGTAGTGTCATGTGATCCTTTTTATGTGAGCTTCTGATAAAGTCAAAGGGAACGTCAGATTCACTTAACAATAGTGTTACTAATTTAATTACTGTAGTGATCCACTTAACAATTGTGGCAAGAAAAGTCTTAAAATGGGGTAAAATTCACTTAACAAATTTCTCACTTAGCAACATTAATTTTTAGACTCAACTGTGGTCATAAGTCGAAGGATTACCGGTACAGGTTTATACTACCTTGTCTTTGGTTCCTGACTCAGTTGCCAAGCCACAGTAATGAACAAATAAGATTGTGTGGCAATGATTTAAGCATCAGACATGGACAAGGAAGATTTGGGTTCAAATTTCTGCTCTCAAATCATTGGTTTTTTCAGGTTGGTTTGTCTTTGAATATGTGTATTTTTATTGTTATCTTCATGTCATTTCCTATCCAAATCTATCTCAGGATAATCAAGAAAAAAATAGGGAAAAATCATGAAAACGGAATATTGAGAAGAAATGTAGAGGAAAATGGGATAAGTGTAGGCTATAGTGCTGGAGTTTTCAAATCTCTGAGATGCTGTGATTTTCCTCCTCAATATTTCGACAGAGGGGACTGTCAGTGTGGATGTGGCTCTTGCCATGAATGAATATGAATTGTGAAAAAAAGAGCGAAGATTGGAATTCATACATTGCTACCAACCCCGGCCTGATAATGCGCCCAGTTAATAATTTAGAGCAATTGCTCATACAAGCAGCCCGCAAAGCATGAGATTCTGAACCAACAGTAAAATATGAGAATCACTGGCTCTTGCTGACTATGTGGAATATTTAAAATTGTAGATGTCCTCGCAGCTTATTTATTTGATTACAATGGAATGAAGATGAATGAATTTCCATGGCTTTTTTTCAGGGGGGGGGGCGGGTTTCCCTCTTCATCATAGAAAGCCACATAGCACAAACAATAAAAAAATAACAAACTTTGAATGGGGCTGTCCCTGGCAGCAGTGAGAAAGAATTGAAGGGTTTTACAATTGTTTTCATTGCAAAAAGCGTTATTGGCTCATTCAGAAGAAACAGAGCACCATCTTATGGACACTAAAGTATTAAGAGCTTTGACAACCATATTCTAATGCAGTCTTTCTCAACCTTAGCAACTTTAAACTGTGTGGACTTTAACTCCCAGAATTCTGGGAGTTGAAGTCCACACAGCTTAAAGTTATTGAGGTTGGGAGAGACTGTTCTAATGTAATTGTTTCATAATTCACTCATTCCGTTAATATGAAATAAGGAAATCTCATTCTACAGAAGGGAACACTAATTTTTGTATACTGAACTTGAAAAACTAGCGTAGAAGTGGAACAAGTGCAGAAAAGGGCAAACAATATGATGAGCTCTAATAAGTTTCAATGCCTGGGACTTTTTAATTTAGGGAGAGAATAATAATGAAAGTCACTCTTTCCTCCTTTCTCCAACAGTGAAACTGAGTGGTAAATAACACAGGGTAGCGAAAGAACGTATTTCTTCAAGCAGACACCATTTTAAAAAAAGGATTCATTACATAAGACAGTTATTTTTTATTATTATTTAGCATGGCAAATACATGGACTTTTACTGGTTCAAATGTTAATGTCCAGTCCACCCAGCCATTCAAGGACAGGGTGGTCTATGTTGAAAAATCAGACAATGGGCCAGTGTAACCTCTTGATGGACATTCGGACACGGATATTTTGTTGAGGAGCACCACAGTCACACTGAGGGGTAGAGACAAGACCTCACTTAAACAATGTGTCCTGGCAGACATCATGTTGGGCACGGAACATAAGACAGTAACAGCTATCCACTTCAATGGATTTAAGACAGAGTTCAGCAAATTCAGAGAAAAAAAAGAAAGTATCACGATGACTATCTACTATTTACTATTATGCTGCCAAGAGCTAGCTGCTACGATGAATGAGCAATTCATCCTAGCAACTAAGATGTGGTACATCAGAGTTTCTCAACCTTGGACACTTTAAGACTTGTGGACTTCAACTCCCAGAATTCCCTAGCCAGCTGTTCTACATCATGTGTTTTCTCATGAGCATCACACAGGGACCAGTTTGGCCCCAGAGAACTGCTAAATACCCCACTTGTCTGATCTGGCCCATCTTTTTTTATATTTTAGTTATCACAACTGCTTTGCAATTTCTATGATCCACAGGCACTAATATTCTTTGCTGTACCAGAGAATCCAAACATTGTGTCTTACTTACTGATTTCCCATTGGGAACTGCTAGCTACTAGTAGTAATATTGTTGTTTTTTAAAGTAAGAGAGAATGAGACAAAAGAGGAATTGAAATAAAGAGGAAAAAGGAAAAAGGAAAAAGGAAATAACATTTATTTTATAATATACATACACATTAAAAACCAGTGCAATTTTTAAACACCATTAAACCTGGACCAAAGAAAATAGTATTGATCATTCTTTATATTACATTAATAGGCAGCCAGTTGTATTTTTTATCAACACAATTTGATATTAATGTTGTATTCAATCCAACATTGAACAGAATCACTTGTTGCTCCTCATAATTCCTTACACATGAAAGCTCCATATTTTGGGGTATATTCCAGAGTCCATCTACATCTTTAAACTGCAATGATTTTTCTAGCCCCATGTTAGCAAATTAATGGCTATTAGAGCAAAATAAGCCAATGGTAAAACAAGCTCTATCATTTGAGTAAAAGCACCTCATCCATTTTAACCTTCTAGTAAAGTACAATTGTCAGCCAATTCTTTATAGAAATTATTTGTGGTATCGAATAAATGTGAAAAAAATGTTGAATTATTTTCCAGTACATCCAAGATCACACATGTAATATTCTAATACTGTTAGTTCACTAGCATTAACAGTCACAGGAGATTGGAAGACAATGAAGGTTCGTTGTGACAAGTGTGACAGAATGGGGGGGGGAGCTTTTTCAATACCTTTTATTTTCATATTTGTTAGCCATCAATTTCCCCTCGCTCAGCTTACCCTCAGATTGCCTTTGTGATTTTTTGCACAACAGTAGATACAATTTCACCAAGTCATATAGAGGAATATACAGTAGATGAGTCATGGGGTAGGGAGAATGAAAAATGTGATAATTTGTTTTTTATCTTTTATGTAAAGAGGGAGTGACTTCAGATGGAACCTGGGGCCATTGGCAAGAAGCTGCTGGCAGAAGCTCAGCATTTGTGTTGATTTAATTGGGCAAAACTAAAGCATGTGAGAACAATTGTCCTAAACCAGAACAGAATTTTCTGCTCTCTTCCTGCAGAGAGCAGCATTAAACTGTACAAAAATAGAGTTTTTTTTTATTGTGCAAAGATGACATACTGTGAACTAAAGTTTTTATAACTGAGTATGACATGTGCTTTTATTCATAAGTCATTGTTTCAGATGAACACACACACTTTTGCAGGCTTTAAACAGCAGAAGCCTGCATTGTACATTGAATCCCCTCCCCTCTCGGTCCTTGTAGCTGAAGGAAGTCTCAAATGTTAGTTCTGTATGCCTAGTGCAGTAATGCAACGTGTGGGAAGATAAACAACACACCCAAGTACTAGACTGATATAGAAAAAACAACACTGAAAAGACCAACAATCATCTGAATTATAGTCTGCCACATGAGTGCAGCGTGCCAAGGACAAGCTGTAGCAACTCAGAAGCAAACTCTTTGCCCTTCCATGACACATTCATTTTAATTCCCAAGGAATGGATTTAAACATACCTTCCCCCCCCCCTGCAATTTTTAAGCTTTATTCTACAGGCATAGTAAGAAGGCACTTTGGAGTTCCTGATCCCCCCATTGCTGAGCACAAACATTCATTCTCCTTTAGCCACCCCGGCTTCATTTTACAGCAGAGTACCACATGAACAGACAGGTTTCAACTCAAGGACGTGACCAAAATAAGAACAAACTCAAGACTTTCTGCTGCTTAAAACAATTTTGTCCCTCTCATACTTGAGGGTTTTTCTCTCTGATACTGCACATCTGAGCAACAGACTGCCTTTAGAAGCACAGTACTGGCTACAAAGAAACCTGTTCAACCTACTTAATCTATGTCTTTTCTGTAAGTCAGTTACAAGATCGATGTATTATTTCTGACTCTGCTTGTCCTGAATCACACATGTGGTCCCTTCCTAGACAACTCCAATGTTCTTCACAATAACCCAGAGCAAAATTTAAAGTAATTCCTTAAAGTGTATCAGGGACTAAAACCATGAAATGTCACTACAAAGTATTTTTGTAATGCTGCACTAGCCATTTGATTAATTGAATTGATTTTCATTTTCTTGGGTAGATACTCATCAGATTTAATGTCTACAGTATCTGCCAGCCCTTTGAGGTAGTCCAGACAAGAAATACTAAGCATGAATATTTACACTAGCTTTATCTCTCCTAGAATTCCAAACCTAGTGGTTTGGATTCATGGACACTCTAACAAAAAAAACACCTTTATTACTGCTTTAAATACATATAATTTTTCCTGTTATTTTTCTTCACTCTCTGTTTCATTGAAGTCTAAAATTTAGTTTGTATTTTGTCTGTTTGCAGGATCTAATCTGGGTCAGTCTAGCAGCTTGCTAGAGAGAAATTCCCTGAGGATGGGCTCCAGCATGAGTCAGAAAGCATGGAAGACTCTGGTCCCAATGACTGATCCAGATTTGATCCTGTAACTTTATTCTGGGACACGTATATTCGCCTTTGTCTATTTGCCCCACCACTTCGCCCAAAGGAGTTTTTATAATAAAATGAAAATATCTGGATAAAATCTGAAACATTTAAAAAGAGATTGCTTTGATTGGTTTTTAGATTAAAAGCCACTTGGAAGACACACTTTGGGGAAGTTTATGGAAAAGTAAGTTTTGCCCCTTTGTTCGGTGGTGGGATTCAAATAATTTAACAATTGGTTCTCTGCCCTAATGATCAGCTGGGTGGGTGTGGCTGGGTGGTCATGTCATGGAGTGGGCGTGGCAACTCGATTGGTCTCACCCTTAGGAAATTTGTCCTTAGTCCAACTCACAATAATGTAGCATAATAAAATGGTATTGTTCCAATATTTAGAACAGAACAGAATAATAGAATAACAGAGTTGGAAGGGACCTTGGAGCTCTTCTAGTCCAACTCCCTGCTTAGGCAGGAAACCCTACACCACTTCAGACAAATGGTTATCCAATCTCTTCTTTAAA
>JANHFL010008182.1:28071-41435 GCA_032468155.1 Oxyrhabdium leporinum
CACTGGGTCAGGCTGTCAGGCAAGAGCGCCCACCTAGCAAAAGGGAGACGGGTCTAGAAAAAGGCTCGGGGGGAGGGACTGGGTGACTGGGCTGAGGAGTCCCAGGAGCGTCCCTGGGTGCTTCCTCTTTCTGCTGCTGTCTTTTCTGTCACCCCTTTCTCGGTCTCGTCCATCCCGTTCCTTCCTTTCTGTCACCTGTTTGGGTTTTGTTTTTTTCCCCCCACTAGCGCTGTCAGTTCCTTTTCTTCTCTCTTTGCCGCCTCCTTCGCTTTCCATTCATCCTCTCCTCCAGTTTTCATGCTACTCTTCCGACCCTTTAATGTACAAGAGTTTCTCCTGCACTTCAAATCCTCCTCTAGATTTTTCAGAAAATTTCAACTCCCCTTACCTTTTTTTAAAATCAGTCTTCTTCACCTTTAATTCAAGACCACATTTTCCTTTTCCTCCACTCCTGTTTCCCATTTTGATTATTTATTGCCTGTTTTTACACGTACTCAGACAGCAGGCTTTCCCTTTGCTTTAAAAAAGTTTGTCTTTTCAACCATTAAGTATGCTGTTCATCTTCGTTTAGTACACTGTCTGTATCTATGCTTTTGCTTCCCAAACTCTTTTCTTAAAGCAAGAAATTATTTCCTCTTTTATTTTTGCACCCTTTAATGTTTTCTCCTTTTTAAAGTGTTCTGTTTCCAGCTTTTTTACTTTTGACATTTTCCATCTTTTTTCAACTGCTTAACAGTTTTTACCTATATTTCTGTCTTCTCACTTTTAAAAGGTGTTTGTCTTGTAGAGTTTGGCCTCTTTTCTTGCCACTTCATTCTATTACTTTTAAATATTTTAAATCCATTCTTCAAATCCATTTTCCTTATTTTTCTATATTTTCCTTCTTTTCTCTTTATGTTCTTTATTCTTTACAATATTTTTTTAAAATAACACTTTTACCTGATTGCTTCACATTCCTTTTTGCAGTCTTGTTTTCTTGCTTGTTCTTTCATTGTTCTATTTTCTGCCACTAGCATTTCCTTTAGTCCTCTCTATCAACTTCTTGCAACGTTGTGTTCTTTATTGATAATTTAAATTGCCTTATTTAGCTTCCAAATTTTAAATCTTCAGTTTATTTCCTTTGTTCTGTTTGTCCCCTCCATTTTTAGTTGTCAATCCCATTCTTCCATTCTTTCCTAATTTTCTTCCCCTTATTAATTTTGGAAACTTTCATTTCCACTAACTTGATGTCTCTTGATCTGTTCAACTTTGTGGAAGTTGTTCATGTGTTTCCAAATTTAATATAAAAGGTAGATGGATGTATATCCGGTACAGAAAGGAGGAAAGCTGTAGAAAGCCTTCAGCATCCTACATGTTTTGACAAGATAAATGAAAAGGATGTGGGAATGGAAGGGGTGGGTTTGTCAATACTCCTAACATTTTTTAAGGGGGTGAACTTGCATCCTTTTTCTGGAGGGGAAGGGGATTGAGTTGAAATTTCAAGACTGGCCCAGTTGAAGTGGAGGAGGTATGGCATTTTAGTACCAACTGCACCAGCCATCTTGGGGGAAGGGGGTTTATTGCATGCTCATACGCACATATACAAGCCTCCATTTTCTCAGATTGATGGAGACATAAAGGCCTGTTGAGCTCCATGTTTTTGAAGGTGGGCAACTTGTTTAGGAAAGTGTAGTAAACTTCATTTTTGTGGCCAAATGACAGCTTGACCCAGTTGTTATCCAATCAGAGGGCATCATCTTGAATGTCTCTTTGTAGTGCTACAGTCAGCGCAAAAATGATGGCGGCTTACAATGGCGGTACATCTGCAGCAGCAGCAGGTCACCACCACCATCACCACCATCACCTTTCTCACCTTCCCCCTCCTCATCTCCATCACCATCACCATTCTCAGCACCACTTGCACCCGGGTTCTGCAGCCGCGGTACATCCTGTACAGCAACATAGCTCTTCAGCGGCAGCAGCCGCGGCAGCAGCCGCTGCCGCCGCCATGTTAAATCCGGGGCAGCAGCAGCCATATTTTCCATCCCCGGCACCAGGTCAAGCGCCTGGACCGGCAGCAGCAGCCCCAGCTCAGGTACAAGCTGCAGCAGCTGCTGCAGTTAAAGCGCACCATCATCAGCATACTCATCATTCACAACAACAACTGGATATTGAACCAGACAGGCCTATTGGATATGGAGCCTTTGGTGTTGTCTGGTGAGTAAAAGGGGCAAAGCTCTTGTACTCTAGTGGTTTCTAAGCCACAGTGTAATATATTGTAATTCAGGCTGGAGTGCTTGAGGATTTCGCAACAAGTTCCCTTGCAGACCTGTTGTATTAAAAGGCTAGCTAAGGGGCTGTGATATGGAAGACTTCAGTTTGAATTTATCTTTCATATTTTTAAAGCAACATAATGAATGGAAATTAAATTTTTCTGTTAATGCAGCACACACCAAAATGACTAATTTTGTGATATTTTCATTGATAAATTTTACTCTGCGGGGAAAGGGGGTTGTACCCCAACATTGGCACCCATAAGGATTTAACTGTTTTTGATTGACCTGTATTTTTGCAAGGAGGTCCCTAAACATTTTTCCAGTTTGAAGGTTGGAAGCATTTCAGAGTGGAAACTGGTGTTTTTTATCCTTCCAGGAGCATGTTACCCATGTCACTGTGCTTGGAAGTGGACTTTCCCAAACTTTTCCAGTACTATAACTTTAGCTTAATAGTTTCATCCTCTGAGTCTCAGTTTATATAGAAGTCCCACTTCTTATTGAAGCTTAGCTTATTGAAGCAAAATACATTTGAAGGGGGGGGGGGCAGATGATGACAAGTATATAATAATGTCATTATACAAATAATATGATTTAACATACTGTACGTATCACATATCAGGATAGTTCATAACTTAGTCACTTGCCTAATTATGTATCATGCAAGAGTTGTCATTTTGAAGTCATCTTGGCTTGTTATGGATATCTATGAGGGTGTTTGGAAATATATAAGATTACTGCCTACGTTGCAACATTACTTCAAGATGAATGCTGCATGGTTACATTTTTTCCCAAACATTTTATTTTAGAAAAGTGTATGTTGCTTTATAAAATCAGCGTATATATTATTACTGCAGCTTTTATCATAGAAAAATAGCATTTTATCCATCTATTTTTAATTGTAAATAAAAAACTGCTGAATTTATTTCTTGATTTTTTTAAAAATTTAATAACCTGCTGAGGCATTGGAAACAATTTATTTTGCACTTTGGTCTTGGCAGATAATTGGAGGCTGCATTTCCACTGCAATAGCACATTATGTATACTCTTAATTTGTGATCTCAGTACTTTGTGCCTCACCCAATGGATTTTTCCATCTTATTTTGGTTGGATATGATCCTGTCACCATGGCACAACCTGCATGAACTCTGAGAAAGGAATTTATTTATTTATTTATTTATTTATTTATTTATTTGTTTGTTTGTTTGTTTATTTATTTATTTATTTATTTATTTATAATGATAACATAACCCTACAAAGGAAGAGCTGGGGTGAAATTGTCCACCAGCAATACACAATGGATAGGAGATTAAACAAATATTTTAATCTCCACATTATGATAAACTGTATAACATGTTTCTATTTTCTTTTGGTACTACTCATGTGGCAGTGTGCTATAAGATGCTTCCACAAAACTGGAATAAGAATAATTCAGATAACATACATCCAAGTTTAGCCAGTGCTTGCTATTCATTCTTCCCTCCATGAATTCAGTAATGGGTACTTACTCTCATATTTTCATTATGTCTCTTTCAATTTCCCAGTTGAAAATAGGAACTTTTACTCCAAACCCCATTTTAAAGTTCACAGCCTAACTCCTATCTTTTATTTATGTCTTTTCTGCCTACAACTGCTATAACAATTTATTTACTACTGACTGCCCGGTGCTTATGTAAAAATAGACTTTTGTTCTTGTTTAATATTGGAGAAGTGGTGGTAGGGAGCAACATTATTATCCTAATATAGGTTTTATCAATGATAGAAAATATAACTCATTCATTTGAATGGGAAATAGCTGGCTATGTATTTTACATAGTAGTTTAGACTGGAAAAGAATATTTATTTATATAAATTGACATGGCTATTTGGAAGCAAAAAGTCAAATCTGGGCTACAAAAAAATGAACCACCAACAGATAGCAGCAAAGATGTAGATTTTTTTTCTGCTTTATATAGGCTACTCAGATTTGTTCCAGATCTGATAGCTTCAGGATTTATCTTCAAATTGTGCTACTTCAACACAAAGATGTCCTGATAAGACATATCTTCCTGGTGTTGCTTTTGCCTTATACCCAATGCATTGCAGAGAGGGCAACCTTAATTTATCTTCAACTATTTCAGCTTAAAAGTAGAATTTTCCTCCAGTTCTCCATCACAAGCTTATCATACATACAAGTCCATAATAGCTCATCAAGAGGACTGGCAATTTATTTATTTATTAATCAAATTTATGTAGCCGCCCATCCCAACTAAGGCAACTCTGGGTGGCACAAAACAAAACAAAACAAAACAAGCTTCAAACTGATGCTGAGTTGTCTTATTGGCTATTTTAGGTTGTTATAGGAATTGGCCCCTTTTCTGTTTCCTGACCACTCTTCTCCGAGACCACTTGATTTGATTTGATTTTGGCAACAAAAACAAAATTTGGTTCTTTCAAACTAACCTTTCCCCTGCACCTGCCAGGTCTCTTAACTCTTAAGCATTATCCACAGAAATCCATCCTAAACCCATGACTGTCTAGGTTTTTGGCTATCTCCCTGAGCCCAGGCAGCAGAACTCCAACCTCCTATTTCTTAGAAGAGTAACAAAAAGGTTGGAAAGGAAGTGATTCTTTTTCCCACTGGCATCTTATAAGGTTGGTGTGTCACCAACATTAGAAACTTACTGTTCTTTTCAGATAGACAACTGAATCATGAGCAAATTCAGAAATGCATTTTCAGAATCATCTATGAAAACTAGTAGTTATTCACTACTAAGAACAAAAAGTATTCCCATTACTTTCTCTTAAAATGTGTGTGCTAACACTGTAGATCCACAGCATATGGAAAGGATAGGGATTCATTCTCTTTGGCTAAAAGATGCCCTGTTTTGGTGTGAAGCTCAAAACTGACACAACATGGATTAATTTTGTTATATTAATTAAATCAGATGGGCATCTCTAATTTACTCTATTTCTGATAGAAAATCTTCCATGAATGTATAAATTGGTGCATATGTGTATATAAATGTATAATAAATATAAATAAATATATATTAGATAGATAGATAGATAGATAGATAGATAGATAGATAGATAGATAGATAGATAGATAGATAGATAGATAGATAGAGAATGAAGCTTCTAATAAAGGGGGTGGAGGGAGAGTCAGCAGTGAACACACTGAATGGAGAAACATGAGCCACAAAGGGTGATTTTTCCCTTACTATAAATTAACACCTCCTCATGAGGAGAGTTCATGGAGCTGAGCAGTAAAATAGATGATGGTCATAGACTGCATAATTGTTACTGCAATCACATTTTATTTTGCTGTGGCCTTCTTTTGTGGGGTTCTATCTGTGAAGGCTTTTTTTCTAAATAGTCAAAGTCATAGTTGTTGCTTTAGTTTAAATCCATTACCATTTTTTCCCATTCTCAGTTGATTCAACTTTTTCTTTTCTTCTGTTTCCACTTGCTTGGCTCATTTCAATAACTCATGCTAAATTATTATTTTGTTCTTAAAGAACTTCATTCATAAATTGTAGCTTCTATTTTTCATTGTCTATTTCATAGATACTTTAAAAATTACTATGTTTCTTATTAACACATAGTGTAACTCCATCCCATGTGGCTTTCCTGATATGTGTCTTCCTCTATGTTAGACATATCGATAAAATTTACATACCCCTGGTTTTATGGACCCTCTCAAGAGGAATTTTTAAAAATGTTGACAGCAGAGCTCCAGTTTTTCCAGAGAATGCTTCAGATTAAAAAAAAAAAGTTAAGATGAGCTTCTCTGCAATTAACACAAGCACTCCTGCAACTGAAACAGTCTTTTTATATTATGTTATAGTCAGGCATTAAACTGCAGATCCAGCAGCTAGTTCAGTGCAAATCTGACATGGGAGTCAGTTGGTGTGATTGCCAAAATTAACTCTGCTATAGCATGAAGTGCAGCAATGAAAAAGGCAATTAGTATCCTTCTTTCTCAACTTAAGAATTTGCACCCCTCCCCCAAAGAGTAATGATTAACTAATTAATCTTTATCCTAGCAAATTGTTTATTGAAGATGCTTCCTTTTTTTCAAAATTGTGCACTAGGAATGAGATAAAAGGTTATGCATGATGTCCAGTGTATTTGAAAAATTTAGCTACAAACATAACAATTATTACGGTTTTATCACACTTTTTTATTTCTTCACAAAGCGAAAAAAGAATAAATATGTAAAATTCTGTGAGACTAACACGAATCAAATTTAGAGGAGTCTTCAGATCCTAACAGTTTTAAACTGCAAGAAACCTTGGTAAGCCCTCCACCCCAGAGGTTGGAATGTAAGCTCGCTGAAGGTCAAGTGGTTATGAGAGCAGGAGCACCTAAACTGGTGGGATCACAAGTTCTCCACATTCTCCTACAAAGCAAGGCAAGAGTGATTAAAGCCGGACTGTAATTTCCAAAGGAATATATAACTAAGCAGGCTGCATGGATTGAGCTGTTTCTACATGGCCATGTGGGTTTCACATTTGTCTGCTCTGTCATATTTGCATGTTATTCTGCACTAAAAATTTGGCCAGAAAGATGTATTGTTGAAATATTCATTTCCACAAATGACAAATGACATTTTCACTACATCTAGTATTACTAAACATATTTTAAGCTGAGGAGCTTTAAATACACGTTAATGTACCTTTGGAACTGAGAAGTACATTGGGAAAGTCTAAGGATGGAAAAGTCCAAAGTTTTTAATTTGCTATTGGACTGGGAAATGAAGACAATTCTTCAGTCATTCCTAAACAGAAGTGAGAGAATGAACTTTTTTTTTTCATTGCCTGCCCATTGGGTGAAATGGTATTACCTGTACCCCAGCCCTGCTTCCCCTAGTTCAGCTCTGGTGCTGCAGCTAAACTAGTCAGAAAAACAAAACAACCAAGACACCTTGAATAGTAAAACTGGATTCTGATTATCTCATGCAAATTTTTGTAATGTAAAAATCAGATTCCTGTCTGCTATTTTATACATGCTTTAGGGTAGACGCATGATTAGGCTGACAGTCAGTGCTGTTGTCTCATCTAGATTTAATCCTAGAGATTTATCCATTCTATTCTATAGACAATATGTCTGATACTCAGCTAGTAATATGATCAAAGGCAGCCTGAGAACCAGCCCAACTTATATGAAGCAGAGGAGCAGAGCAGACTGGGAGATACTGCTACATCCTCCCCATGCCCCTTGAGAATGGAGAAACAACTTTGTTCCCATGAAGGAGGGACAAGATAATAGATTTTCCAGACCTTGCATATCTTAGCAGAATGAATGGGGACCAATGTAGGAATATATAATACAGCAGTGACAAATGTAAAATTGCTTTATATAATTCATACCTATTTTCTGTATTGTGTTTTTAATTCCCCAAAGAGAATGAAGAATCTTCTACAACACAGCTGTTTACTAGCTTCTTCCTTTTTGCAAAATCATGGCATGCCTGAAAACATGCTCAGCATTTATAGCTTTATTTTTTTTTAAATTACAGCTGCCTTTTGCTTTCCTCCTTAATCAATGAATAATACCCTCTCTCTGATATCAAATCAGTGGATGTCATCTCCACCTTTGCTCTCTGGGAGAAAGAAGAGCACAGATTTAAGTTTAGTGACAACCTTATAAAATCTCCAGTTAAGTGGGTGAAGGTGAGAGATATTCTAAGATGGAACACTATAATTCTGATGAAATGAGCTGTCATCCTAAGGGTTGTAAACATGGAAGAGGTTCAGTGGATGTTTATTTCACTAATTGGTTAGCATCATTTGTATGCTCCTTATTCATAACTACTCTGAATTAGCTGATTAACAGCTGTTGAAATTGCTACAGAAACATGATACTACCATATTTTTAATGCTGCCCCTTCTCCCTCTCCTCCCTACCCTGATGACTATTGTTTCTTTCCAAAGGTTCTTTGAGAAAGTATAGTCTTAATACTTTTCAGAATGCTATCAGGGACCACCCTAGCCTTGGGAGATTTCTTGATTCCTGCCCTCTTAATATGTCATGGCGGTCAATCTGTAGTAGGCCTTTTTGGGCCTTTTATCACCAAGTCGTAAGTGGTTTGGTTTCTTCTTCTGCTGTAATGGTCCATGTGAAAAACTGAACATCTTAAACATGGGTAGGCATCTTGGTTCTCTCTCATTCTCTCCAAGCAATATAGTCAAAAGCAAGGCATAGTATAGGATGTAGTCCAAAGCATTTGGAGAAAACTGAATTGCCCAGCCCCTATTTGGACAGTAATCAACTTTTCATACTGGGATCCTCCTTTCAGCACACCCTACAATCTATTTTCTTTTAAAATCAATTACATTGCATGCCATCACAGAACAATAATTTCCTGCACAGTTTTCAGTACTTGGTACAACATTTCTACTTGTCTTTTTCTTATGCATTATTCCCTATTTTCTGTTTCCTCCCCATCCTTCCCAAAAAACTGACAAATAAATGAAAGAAAATGGCAGAGCCATTGATTCGATTTAGCTGAGGTGGGCCTGGCTGAGACAATGTGACTTGCCCAAATCACCCAGTCAGCTTTCATGGATAACGCAGGACTAGAATTCACATTCTCCTGGTTTCTAGCCTGATGCCTTCACCACTAAACCAAATTTCCACTCTTCTCTGGTAAAACTTAATCCTTTATACCTGGAAAATATTGTAGAGTAGGCTAGGAAGCCTCCACACTGAATCTTCTCAGATTCTCAAACTAGCTATTCTCATGGTAACTAATGGCTTGAAAGAAACCCCACCAGTTTCAGTTTGCCTTCTGGCCTCCTACAATATCTCAGGTGGTTCTACAACTAAGACTTATTGGTAGTTTCTATTTTCAAGGATTGCTATAGCTGTATGGGCGGATGTTATTTGGCTTTCCTTGACTGCCATTTTTATATCAATATGTTAGGTGTAAGGTAGCAACTCTGGCTCTGAGCAAGTTGAGTGGAGAAAGAGCCAGCACTTCAAAGCCAAATTTGTGCATTGTGGGGATGATAGATGGATGAATATGAAATTCCCCTTGTGCTTCTCTCTGTGGAACTGACTCGATAAAGAACACAAGAGTCACTTTTTCATGGAAAGTGAACAGAGGTCGACCAACTGAAGAAATAAGAGAGAAAAAGCATGTGCAGCATGCAGGGGAAGATGGATGGATAAAAGATAGAGACAGGAGTGGGAGAGAGGAGAGACTAACAATATAAAGGTACAGAGATAATTCAATAAGAAGGAAGGATGGATGTGATCCTGCAAAAGCAAGGGAAGAAAGATAGAACAAATACTGACTCTATACACATTTGTTAACACTTATAAATTAGAGAAGGTAAAAGAACGTGATGAAAAGATATTTCAGGTATCTACATCACAGTTCCTACCCATCTTATCAATATAATTATCATGGTAACCTTCAGCAGTCAAGGTAATGGTGTCCTGTGATAATTTATAAGCACTGGATAATGGACTTTTCCTACTGCTCCATTTTGATACAGTGCTAATGAGATGAATTGGGGGCTTTCTGCAGGTAGAGGAATCATACAATCTGACTATCTTCAGCACTTTTTTTCCTACTAAATCTTTGCTGTCAAAGGACAGTAACTTGATGCTGACTGCTCTGTAATTTTGTAGCTTGCTCTCCATTTTCTCACAAGAAAGACTTCTCCATATTTATCATCTCCACAAAGAACGCCAATGGAACTATTTTGCTTGAATCTGACACCAATCCTGCAAATGTCAATACATGTTTATATTGCTGTGGGAAACAGCAAATAGGAAAGTGTGGGTTTGGAGGGTAGGCAGAGCAATATTACTCCATTCCAGCCATCAATGGTTTGATACCTGCATTTGTGTCTGTCATATTTTTAAACCTTCCACTGGGAAGTCTCAGGCAGCAACCAAGACTTAGCTTCCTAAATAAAGGAGAATATCTGTAGCTCAGGGTTGAAATGAGGTGTCTTTGGTGCTTTCTGAGCTTGGCTGTTTTTCTTGCAGACATTTTATTACCCAAACTAGGTAACATCAGTGCTCAGGACCCCTCACTTAGCTTCAGTTGCTTTAGAAGCAGTTATTCTGATTACAGTAAATTGTATGAAGGCTACTTTGTTTCTTTTTTTTAAATTAAACTTTCTTTGGATACATCAGTGCTTCTGAATTGTGATACTTAGGGGAAATTGGTGTGTCAACCTGGCAAAGACAGTGTCATAGTGTGGCTCATTTTCTAAGTATGTTATGGCAGCAGTCCCCAACCTCCATGGACTGGGAGCAGTGGCGGCAGCAGCAGCGGTGGGGGGGGGGGGAAGGGGATGGTTTCGCATGCAGCCTGTGTATGTGAAATGAAACTTTACCCGCTTGCCCACTGATTGTGGGGCCCGGTTCCAACGGTCCATGTACTGGTCCCAGTCTGTGGCCCTGGGGTTGGGGATCCCTTTGTTATGGCATCGTACATATACCCCAAAGGGGAAGAACCTGTAGCATTGTATAGTATTGTAGAGCTGCAGTGGCGCAGTAGTTGGAATGCAGTACTGCAGGCTACTTCTGCTGAGTGTCGGCTGCCTGCAATTTGGCAGTTCAAATCCCACCAGGCTCAAGGTTGACTCAGCCTTCCATCTTTCTGGGATCGGTAAAATGAGGACCCAGATTGTTGGGGGCAATAGGCTGACTCTGTAAAACTACTTAGAGAGGGCTATTGCTACTTGCTTGACCCTTCTGTTCAAAGCAACCAGATCCTGTGGACAACATTGTTTCTAAAGAATAAGGAAGCATTTTCTGCTATGTAATGGCTTTCCTTACTGTGTCTACTATATAAAAGATATTATTAGGGTAGAGATCATAGTGGATGGTGAAAACAGCCCCAAGAACAATTAGGTAGTGCATTGGGTAGGCTCTTATACCAATTAGTGAGGTAATGGAACAAACCCAAATTATCTTCTTTGAATTTTATTTTTCTTTGTTTCTTTTTGATTCAACTAACTACTGTGAATACTTCCCCCTTTCCCACATCCAGGAATCCTTATAATTCTCCAGGTCATGATGAACATCTGATCTTTCATTTAGCGGAACTTGGAGAAAACAAAATGAAAAAAAAGTTCATCATGCAGAACTAATGACACGTGTCCAACATTAATATGAAAGCAGTCTGGACCCAGGATTACTACTTATCATAGCACTCTGCTTTTTGATAAGGATGCCAAAGAAAAACATCAGAACACTGTAGTTTTAGCAACTGTACAACTGTTTCTTTCATGAGCACAAAATATTCTAATTTTGAGTTTTAGTAACCTTGGTGTCTCATATTCAGAAGAGTGAAATCCTAGCCAAAAACTCTGCCCAAAACCTCCTGTTAGACTTGGGAATTTTTGCTGAGTTCAGAAAGCATGCGTATGTCAAGAAGTGCTGAAGAGAACAGACTAGCAGATTTAGATGGGACCTTAGCGGTCTTCCAGTCCAACCCCCTGCTCAGGCAGAAAACCCTATAACATTTCAGACAAATGGTTGTCTAATATCTTCTAAAAACGTCCAGTATTGGAGCACCCACAACTTCTGGAGGCAAGTAATTCCACTAATTAATTGTTCTAACTATCAGAAAAAGTAATTCTAGGTTGCTTCTCTCCTTGATTAATTTCCATCCATTGCTTCTTGTCTTGCTTTCAGGTGCTTAGGAACATAGACTGACCCCATCTTCTTTGTGACAGCCTCTTAGATATTGGAACACTGCTATCATGTCACCTCTAGTCCTTCATATCACCTCTTTTCATTAAACTAGACATCCCAATCCCTGCAACCGTTCTTCATATGTTTTAGTCTCCAATCCCCTAATCATCTTTGTTGCTCTTTTCTCCACTCTTTCTATCTAGAGTCTCTTTTTATATTGTGGCAACCAAAACTGGATTCAATATTCCAAGTGTGGCCTTATCAAGGCATTATAAAATGGTACTAACAATTCATGTGATTCTATCCCTCTGTTAGGACTTTTTATTGCAGCTGCAGCACACTGCTGGCTCATATTTAAGTGATTGTAGACTAGGATTCCAAGATCCCTCTCGCAGTAACTAGTACTGAGCCAGATACCACCTATCTGTACCTATGCATTTGGTTTTTCTCTTAATAGTTACTTCACAACCATGAAGTTTTCTCTCTTTGTGGGTTTTCTGATGCCCAAAGGGAAGATTTCTGAAAAGATGGCTCCTACCTTTATGGAGAAGATCTACGAAAGGAGAAGGACTTTCCTGTCTATTTCTTCAGAAAATAAAATGACTTTGGCCAATTCCAATATTGTAAGGTGACTGGAATCCATGTATTATTGTAAATAGACATGATTGATATTCCAATAACATGGGGTCAGCAGCATTTTTGTGGCTGTAGCTGCTACTTTTCCACTTTAAAAATTTTTTCTTGGTCCACTGTTTTATCACTTCTCCAGTTCCTTGAGATAAAAGCAGTAGAAAAACATAATTCAAACGAAACCTTATTGAATTCAAAGTTCTACTATATTTATTTTAAACATAACCATTTTCACCTCACCATCAGAAGCCCAATTCGAAGGGTTCTTGGCATTAGCCAGGGATGACACCCTACCAAAAAAGAGGCAGCCCTTCTTATGATCTTACTGGCATATTTTTGGGTGCATGCAGGGATAGATCGATGTATGGTTTTAGGATGTCATTAAGGAATTAAAGCTCAGTAAAGGAATAGGGATTTCAGTCCCATTTGAAAAAGATAAAAATGCAGAATGAACTGGCTAGCCCTCATAATTTGAGCAGACAAGGAGCTTGAAGAATGTGGTTCAGGTTTCAAGGTTCAGAGGGATTTGTTATTACCTGCCACAGGTACATGTAATTTGTTCTAATTAGAGCCATCAATCAATTTGGATTCCAAAAGAAAAATGAACTTGGAGGTCTTGCATAGCCTTTGTTGAAACATAAAAGAAAAACACCAGATCTTTTTTCAGTAATTTCCTTTTTAGGCTCTGTTATTTTACTGTAATAACAAAGGCAGACATGGATATAGGACTTGAATCTGTTCAAGGATGTACAGTACTTAATTAACATGGGTGTATAGATAACTGAAAAAAGGGACTCCAGCAAGTAAATAATTTGTTCTCTCTCCTTCCCCCTCCCT
>JANHFL010008182.1:41535-53221 GCA_032468155.1 Oxyrhabdium leporinum
ATTTATTTATTTATTTATTTATTTATTTATTCATTCATTCATTCATTCATTCATTCATTCATTCATTCATTCATTCCACCTTTGTACGAATTTCAGGATTTAATAGTTCCCTAGTTGGTCTATCTCTCATAGTGGCTATATGTTTTAAAGAAATAAAGTTACTTGTGTCACTTCCCTCATATTTTGCTTTTTATACCACGTATTAACCCAAAAGCCATTTATATTTTTATAAAATATGTTTGCTTTTTATCTTTTATAGAAATACATATTTATAACTTGTTTTCCTACAATGAGACATGAAGCCATATGTGCATAAATAAATGTTCATTTTTATTTAAAACAGAGTCAGAAATTAGACAGCTGAAAAGCTTTCAGTGGCCCACTAAAGTGATCCCAAAAAAGCTATCCTTTTTTATTTTGTATTCTGATACCACCAGAATAACAATTCTTGATTCAGCAAAATTTGCCTTTTGTCCTTTAAGGAATGCTTTGCTTGCTTTAACTGTCATGCTATGACAGTGCTGAACTAAAACCATTGCATATATTAATGCTGTGATTCACTGGATTAATATGTATTGTAATTGAGTGCTTTGGAACAGAGTGGTTTTGACAGCTAAAACATAGTTGGTTTTAGAGTACGTAGATTGGTGACTGAAAATATGCAAATATATTGCTTAAACAGGTTTCATCATTTAAAAAACTTAAATTCATGCCTTGCTTTACAATTTGTGAATTTTCCCACGTCACAAATGAAAATTTTGTCAAATGTATTTGCTATACTGTTTATATCATTCTGAAATTAAGGGAGAATTTTAAAATTAAAATAGATTGTCACCTTCTTCCAGGATTTATACTTACTTGATTTATTTTATGTTGATCTATACATGTTTACTAAATGCTGCAAAAGTGAACTTTGGTAAATTTTATATAGTTTTCTAGGTCTTCTCTGTTTTAGTTTCTGACTGTTGAAAAAGATGCCTGCATTATTTTTAATCCTAATGGTTTGGCTTGTTAGCAGTTTTAAATGATTGATATATTATATATTCACGAGAACACTTTAGCAAAATGAATTTATTAGGATACAAATTCAACAGCTTTTAAAAACTTAAATGCGATAATATATATAAAGCTGTTAATTTAAAGCATGATTTTAAGAATTACTACTCAGAAAATACAACATTTCTAATTATAAAAGTTTTGAGAGGTTACTAGAGAGATATCCGTGAAACCCCTATTGTAGCAAAGATAACATAAAGAGTCTTGTGGCTTTTTAAAACCTAACACATTTATTGTCACATGTGCATTCATGCATCATGTCCATCAGATGGATCTATTTTAATGCTCTTTTTACCACATAGTTTCCTTGATCTTTGGTCGTCAAAATAGGTAAATATAGAAAATTTTCTTTTGCTCCATATAATCTAGATTTATTATATTTATTTTGCCAACACAGTCACATATAAACAAAGACTGCTCTTTTTAGTTTGAAGAATACTGTGTCTCAGCTTTAAAAAACAAACTCAGAGCTTATATGCTAAAAGAATTAGCTCTACATTTAGAGACATGACATATTTGCAAGTAGGTTCAGGATTGTTCTTTGTGACATTTACCATTCAGTCATTTGAGTCCTAATTGCAGTCTGAGATGGTAAAACTCTGGCACACATTTTACCACCTTCGTGAGAATTGGACTTTGTGCTCAGGATTGGTTGTATATCTCTAACAAAGATGTGCAGTGTATCTTTGAAGTAATCTGTAAGGGACTGAAAGCTTGTAAAAGGAGTCTGAGGTTTTTGTTTTTTAAAGTGACACAAGTTTCTTAAAATTTAAATTTATGGTAAGTATAATAGTTTTCATTTTCACTTTATTAAGCAACTTATAAAAGTTAATTGTTCAGTATTGGAATATTTGTACAGTGGCATAAATACAGGCTAAATCTACTTCAGAAAATGGTACGTTTCTGTGGAATACAATTTTATTGAGATAATGTATACAAAACTATCCTGAACTCTGTTGTGATTTTATCTGTTGTTAGTTAAATTGAATTTCAAATTAAATGAGATGCTTCAGAGAGTCACAGCTTTAAATTTTATTATTTATTGAATGGACTTATACCTTGTTTTTCATTCAGCAGTTCAAAACAGCATACTCAACACCAACAATCTTGCTGTTGTAGACCATAATATTACGGTGTCTGAATTTAGAGTTATCAGTGATTACTAGTCGGGATGGTTATATATTGCTTCCAACATTGGAAATCGTAGGGCTATTTAAGAGTTGCTTGTTAAGATCCATTGGAAAATATGCAAAATGATACCTGTGGACTTTCCATTATCCTTTGATGGAGCATGTAGGAAAAGAAACCTGAATTATTGAATGCTTGTTCTGAAATATTGCACTGCCATGTAATATTTATATTTGTATGACATTATTGAATAGTTTGAGATAATTACAGAATTATACACTGCTGTGCTGTGAGTGCTTGATTTTGTTTAAATCCATTAAATGCTTATATTAAGGAGGCTAAAAATTTTCAAATACTAATGCTTAGTTTGTTTCAATGAACTTTGAAAAAGGTTAAGGTAAAAATTTGAAAAAAGATTGCTGCCATTTTTTTACATTCTCAAAAGCAATAAGAAAAATTCCCATTTTGAAGTTTCCCTGGGTACGATTAGTGTTGGCATTTCCATTGTAGTCTTCTGTGCTGTAGTTGAGTGGTTGGTGTTAATATTGGATCTTTTGTTTTTCCAGTTCACTGATGTAGTGCATCAGTCTTAAGCTGTTACAGCGTGATATTTTGGCAGTTCTTCACATATAGTTGACTCTTGCTGGTCAACTGAGTGCGTTTCCAGAGTATTCTCTTGGTTTTGCTATTACAGGTAATATTGCTTCCCTTCTGGCTGAATCTGGTTGTTGGGGAAATAATGATAAACTGATTACTACAGTTGTATACAGTATGAAAAATGTCCAGTTGTTTACAGTAGTATAGATCAGTTTCACTTTGTGTTTCAGAATAAGCTAAAACAAAAAAGAAAAAGGCAGGTGCAGTTTTAGGTTGCTATTTTTCAATTTATAAATGTCATGTTAAAAAAAATAGGTGGTGTGGTGGCTCAGCGGTTAAGATGCTGGGCTTGTGAAAGCCAGCAGCCCAGGTTTGAGACTTCAACGTCACGTGATTGGGTGAGCTCCTGTCCTCCTCATCCAAGTTCCTGCCCACCTAACAGTTTGAAAGCATGCAAATGCAAGTAGCTAAATAGGAACCACTTTGGTGGGAAAATAAAAGTACTTCATGATGTCACATGACAGTGAAAATGTCTTCAGACAGTCTGGTTCAATGACCTTGAAATGGAGGTGAGCACTGCCCCCTATCGTCAGCAATGATTAGCAGAGTAAAATCCACAGGGATGCCATATTAAAAAATGGAGAACTTTCTTGATATAAGAATAGGAACATTAATATTAATTTAACTAAAGACTACCCAAATTTACTTGAGGCTTCATTGATTGGAAATCCTACCATGGAATCTCTTTCTTAAAATGAAGCAGGCTGATATTCAAAATTCTAAAAAAAACTTTTGAAAACTATGTTTAATAATGTATATTAAGAAGAATCCTCAAGACTTTGGAATGGATGAAATACCTGTACGTAGTGGCAGTTGAAGCTGATTCCAGAGCAGAATGTTCATTGCTTTCAAATTAGGCCAGCTTGTCCTTTTTCCCCATTAGTGCTGGAATGATGGGTTCTTTAGAATGGTCTTCTAGCATACACATTGTAATGGTCTTCTAGCATACACATTGTAATGGTCTTCTAGCATACACATTGTAATGGTCTTCTAGTATACACATTGTAATGGAATCAATGGGCTTTTCAAGGATTGAACACCCTACTGCTACTGAGTTGAAAAAAACTTGTTTTGACTAGATTTCGTTTGCATCTCTTCTCTGTTTAAGATGTCAGAAATGCAGTATATTGGCTCAAATTTACTACCTCTACTTTTTTGCACTGAAAAGGACAGGTTGATGCTTCCTTATGCTATTTTATATTGGCTGCAATAAATTGCAACTAACTGTAGATAGTTCCTACTATATGAATAATTTAAAATGCAATAAATCTAAAAAGTGTTAAAAGAAACAAAGTGCTAGAAAAGTTACATACTGCTTGTTTAGCTTATCTATAAATACAAAAATAAATAAATCTGAAAAGAACTAGATACCCACTTTCTAAATTAACTGAAGATAAAAGTTTGAAATCTGTCCTACCAGAGACGGTCAACCAAGACACTCCACATGTTGATGAAAGCAGTTTTTAGCATCCTTCGCTATTTAACATGGCTGAGGTTTTCATTTACCAGTATTTAGAGTTATATGTATTGTCTGTTTCTGATTAATATTATCAAAAGATACTTGATTCCACAACAGATTCTGTTATTCACTGGCCTAGTTAAGATTCTCATGGAGGATGTGATACCACATCTCAGTTATTAAAGCATAAAAATGCTGTATGAAAGCATCTTTTTGGTAGTTTCTTTTTTTAATACCAGAACCGCTTGTTTTAAAAAGCCCACTCTTGTTCATTTCCCTTATGAATCATTTTTCAATTTTCTACGGTTTAGGGTTTAAATGATTATATGCCCTGGTTTTCAGTAGCAAAGTGCCAATTTGGTCTAATGGTGAGTTCTAGTTCTTTGTTGGTAACAAAGCCAGTTGAGTGATCTTGGGTTGGTCACTTTTCTCACTCTTAGAAAGAAGGCAATGGTTAACCATTCCTGAATACTGCTGCCAAAACAAATGCAGGGAGCAGTCACTAGGAGCCAAAACTGGCAAAGGCAGGATTCTGAGAGCCAGTTTGATGTACACTAGTGGTTAAGGCATTGCCTTGAAACTGTGAGACCATGAATTTTAGACCAGTCTTAGGCACAAACCTAGTTGGGTGAACTTGGCCAGTCACTTTTTGTCAACTCTGGAAAGAAGATAATAGCAAAGCACTTCTGAAAATTTTGCCAAGAAGACTGAAATAATTAATCCAGTTAGTCGCCAGGAGTTAACACTGACTCAAAGGCACAAACACAAAAGGTTGAAATTTAGCGTTTCAAATACAGAATCTTTATGTAACCAGTATTTTGAGACAAAATACAGTGGTCCTCAACGTACGGCCACAATTGAGCTGAACATTTATGTTGCCAAGTGAAAAATTTATTAAGTGAGTTTTGCCCCATTTTACAACTTTTCTCGCCACATTTGTTAAGTGATTCATTGCAGTTCTTAAGTTAGTAACATGATTGTTAAGTGAATCTGGTTTCCCTATTGGCTTTGCTTGTCATAAGGTCGCAATAAGGGATCACATGACCCCAGGACACCACAACAGTCATAAGTATGAGTCAGATGCCAATCATCTGAATTTTAATCACATGACCATGGGGATGCCACATATGAAGTGTGCAAAATGTTCATACGTCATTTCTTTCAGTGCCGTTGTAACTTTGAATGGTCACTAAATGAACTGTTGTAAGTCAAGGACTACCTGTATTAGCTATGATAAACATGAAACCTACAAAAATACAATATTGTTAATATTCTGTCCTGTTTTATTATGTACCTGACAGTCTTGGATCTCTCTGGAATAACTGAAAGATATTGTCCTCTATTTTCAATCAGGAAGATAACGAATGTAATAAAAGATGAAAAACAAACAGGAATAGGAAAGAGGAGCTGAATGACTGTATTGTATGAATCAAAAAGCCAACACAGTCCTAGGCTGCATTAACAGGGGGATAGGATCAAGATCACATGAAGTGGTAGTATCACTTTATAATGCCTTGGTAAGGCCACACTTGGAATAATGCATCCAGTTTTGGTTGCCACAATATAAAAAAGATGTTGAGACTCTAGAAAGAGTGCAGAGAAGAGCAACAAATATGATTAGGGGACTAGAAGCTAAAACATACAAAGGACAGTTGCTGGAACTGGGTATCTCTAATTTAATCAAAAGAAGGATTAGGGGTGATACGATAGCAGTGTTCCAATATCTTAGGGGCTGCCACAAAGAAAAGAGGATCAACCCATTCTCCAAAGCACCTGAAGGCAGGACAAGAAGCAATGAATGGAAACTAATCAAGGAAAGAAGCAATCTAGAACTAAGAAATTTCCTGACAGAACAATTAAATCAGTGGAACGACTTGCCTCCAGACGTTGTGGGTGCTCCAACACTTGATATTTTAAAGAAGAGATTGGACAATTATTTGTCTGAAATGATATAGTGTTTCTTGCCTGAGCAGGAGGTTGGACTAGAAGACCTCCAAGGTCCCTTCCAGTTTTGTTATTCTGTTAATCAGTTGAGCAAAGAAAACAATATTAGTAACTATGGTTTTGGAGAAATGTACGGTAATTATTACACTTGTAATTTATATTTTAGCAGAGAAAACAAAGCACAGACTCTTTGAAGAAAATATATTATCTGACAGTTGTGCCAAAACTTTTAGATCTCTTCAGAGAATGACAGTTATGTTTTCACAGATCATGGCTGCATGTAAACCTGTGTTTCATTATTCAATGCACATTTTTAACCATATAAAGTACTATTTCAAGCTTATAAAGTACTATTTCAAAATGAAATAACCATGCCAAACGTCTGTATGTAGAACATTCTTATCTTTGTATGATGATGTAGCAAGTCGTTTTGTTGTCTGGAGCATTTAATGCCAAAGCAGTGTGGTTTCCTGAATGATTGTGTCAGCTTGATCTGCTTGTTGCTTGGAGAGAAATTGTGGGAATGCCTGGGGCAAGCAATCTAGTTCCTTAGTGAGTATGTGACAAACCAGTGAACACAGTGAACCTAACTTTTAAAAAATTACTCATTTTTATCACATTGCTTTGAGGCTATTCTGGTGTTCCAAAATAAATATCCTACTTATATTCCTTACAAGAATTGGCTTCCTTCAGGTTTCAATACAGAGAGAAATCAGAAGCTTATTTCCTGTAAATGTGACCTAACTGAAATTGCTTGCCCATATGTGAATTTTTGCTCAAATAATACAGAAATTCTGTGTTAATTTTCCCTTCTTGCTTCATGTAGGTAAATTATTTCCCTATATTGATAAAGTCATTGAAAGTCTTCATTTCATGTCATTTTAGAAGGAATCAATGGGGGAATTGCAACTTCTTAACCGTTAAAATAATTCAATGAGGACTCAGTTCATAAATACCATGGCATTTCTAAGAACTTTCAATCTCCAATCATTAGTTCTTTTAAATATTTGAATTAATTGTAATCTGTCTTAAACATTTTGTTGTTTATGAATAAAGGACATTAAATTAATCTAATGTGAAGGTATTTTTCTCTTTTTGCAAATACAAAGAATCTGGGTTGGCATTTTGTGCCAAATCATGGTTTACTTAACTATAATTTGTCATAAATTGCAGTTGACTGAGTTTACATGTTTAGTTAAATTAAAATCAAATCACATTATGGCTTAATGCAATGTTTAATCACAGCCACATTTGTACGAACTGTATTGGTTCTATTCACAGATGATAAGTTGATTTGTTAATATTTATGCAAATGTATTTTTAGTTCCAACGTTTAAAAATTGAGGAAATTATATTTAATCCTTCTAATGCCCCCACCTCCACATTTCATTCCAGAGGTTACAGACAACTCTTCATGAATGAGTCAGTGTTTGGAAAATATTTGTACAGGTCAGCCTCATGACTAACCTGGTTGTTTTGTTCTAGCATAGCATTTGCAGGTCTTAATGTTGTTTGTGTCTGTGTAATTGCATGTTGGCATTACACACAGAAGTGATCCAATATTTGTTTCAAATCTTCTCGGCAAATGTCATAGCTGAACAGATTGTAACTGTATTGAGAACCAAAATTAGCTCTCCATAAGATATTTATATTTCAGATGTGGATTATTTACTTTTAGGTTGATTCTTATACATTCTTTCTTCTCTACCATTTGTACTGAATATACATTAACATGGGATTTTTTAAAATTGGTCTCCTTGTTAATATACTTGATTGAATCATTTGGATTACCCCATCCCCTACCTGTACAAAATGGAACTCTGGTCAATATCTGGTTTTTAAAAGAATCTTTTTTGGGATGAAATACAGTGCACTCATATTCTCCCAATAAATCTAAGAAAGTGTGTTAGGATTTCTCAATGCTACAGCTGCTATTTCTACCATGCACAGCAACTGCCATGACCTTGGTAGCAATTGATTGGAGATAGTTTATGTTAACAATGCTGCCTTATGATCAGTTGTCTTAACTTGTTTCAGTCCAAGTGCTGTGGAAGCCACTGCTGGACTCTAGACAATTTTCAGTGTTTTGTTTTGAGATTTAGAGTTTTCCTGACCTTGTACAAAATAAGATCAATCCAGATATTACTGCTGAAATATAATCTACTGTAAGGAATATAAAAGGGCCATAAGAAGAAGAAGCTGCTTCAACATGATATTAATATAGTGGTTATTGGGGGATGTTTCTGCATTTTCTAATGAGCTTAAGAATTATTGAATAGCACAACTGTCATAATTACATAGTATCTTTTATTTTCAAAGAGCAATGGGAAATTGTTTTCCCATTTTGGTTCAAAACAGGAAACGATATTTGTGCAAATTCACATTATTGATTCAGTAATGTATTAAATTTTCCATAGTAATTATTCACCTATTAATCTCAAGTGGCTTAACATGTTTCAGTCATGCTGCACACTGTTCTGAATTAATGCTTTGGGCAAAGTGATTTAGACTTATAATACTACTTTATTTTGGATTTTTTTAAATAGAAAATGAGATTATAAAACAAACAGAAATAGTGAAAAAGAGTTTGTCCTCAGGATAAAATAAGCAAGTTAAAAGGAAACGTTTATTTAAACATGACATAGTATATTGAGGAGCATATACAGTAACCATTAGACCATGACACTCTTAAATAACTAATGGGGGTGGAAAAGCTTACATTCTGTTTCCATCGTGAATTTCTTTTTCCACAAATAACTCATTGTTTTAAGCATAATTACATGTATATTTTTTGTCCATGGCAATATCTCATCTAAGGATCTGAATGCCATATTATTTAAAAATTAAAATGCAGTGCGCTTCTTAAGAATGTTTTAGGCAGGCTTGGCATCATTGATATTTCTTCTGAGATAGAAGAATGTCTAGTTGTGCGCAATACAGTGGAGATCAGCAATATTTTACAATTTATTAATTAAATTAGTTTACCATCCATCTCTCTGTGAGGCGATTCTGGGTGCCTTAACATTAAAAGCAACTAAATCATACAAACACATATACAGGTGATCTTCGACTTACAACAGTTCATTTAGTGACCGTTCAAAGTTATAATGGCACTGAAAAAAGTGAGTTATAATCGTTTTTCACAGTTACAACTTTTGCAGCATCCCCATGATCATGTGATCAAATTTCAGGTGCTTGGCAACTGGTTCATATTTATGACAGTTGCTGTGTCCCAAGGTCATGTAATCAATCACCTTTTGCGACCTAACAAACAAAGTCAATGGAGAAGCCAGGGTCACTTAACAACCAGGTTATTAACTTATCAACTGCAGTGATTCACTTAAGAAATGAGGCATGAAAGGTTGTAAAATGGGGCAAAACTCACTTAACAAATGTCTCACTTAGCGACAGAAATTTTGAGATCAATTGTAATCGTAAGTCAAGGACTACCTGTGCCCATAATTATAAAAATACAAATTATGACTAAAAGATGGCGAGGGAGGGATCTGGATGTGTAGAGGGGGAAGAGGGATCTGCTATTGGTCCATCATCCACCTCCAACTCCCCCATTGAGGCCTCAAGCCAACTGGCAAAGTAAGGGTCTTCAGGCCCTTACGGAAGGTCAGGAGGGTGGGAGCAGACCTCATCTGGGGAGACCAAGATGTTCCAGAGGGCAGGAGACATGGCAGAGAAGGCTCTTCTGGATCCTGTCAGCCGGAATTCCCTGACCGACGGAGTCCACAGCATGCCTACTCTGCTAGCATGGGTGGGCCAGTCGCATTAGGATACAATGGTTCCTCATATGTGTTTCTTCCCAAAGTATTTTTGGGAAGCAATCTACTGTGCCTATGAGGTGAATAAAAAAAAACAACCACCTAGAGTTTTGTAAGCTCTACTAGGAAAAAAGTAGTTTTTTATTGAGCTTCTGCTGAACAATCATATGTGATTGCTGTGCTTCTGATTTGATGTACAATGTTGCACAGAAGTCCTTTGAGAAGTATAAACACTATTGTATCGGTGGGGATGGGATAGGTAAACAAACTGAGAATAAAAAAGGCTGTAGATTAGTTCCTGATACCACTTTTAACATTTTTTAAGTGTTTACACAAATATTAGCACTAATGTAGATCAAACAGGAACCTTTTTTTTCTTGGTCTGAGAAATAATGCTGAACACAGTTTTTGTCTGCTGGGCTACTGAATAATAATGGCAACATATATTGGGACTTGCCGTATAAAAGTAGCTAAAATGTAAAGAGAAATATTGCTAGAATCACAAAAAACACTTTAAGCAAGTCTTTCATTGCTTAATCTTGCCTTCTAGCGCAACTTGTGTTTGTGTATAATCTTTATCTCTTTGAAGTCCCTTGTAAAACTGTTGTTCACTGCTTTGGAGGGACCATAAGTCTTTTGTGTGTGCTGAAGTAGCAATTAGAATCAATTTTGCAAAGTCCCCTGAGCTGAGACATTTTTTTCTAAAAGCAAAGCTGTTTATGTCAAGAAAGGTGAATGCATAAAGTGGATATCCATGGCCGGCGTTCATAGAAATATATAACTCCAACTTTGAGAAACAGGAGAATATATTAAAAATTATGACTTGGTATTATGTTTCAGTTGGTAGTGGCATTGGTTTTATTACCACTGAAAAGTGACATCTCTGCTGTTAAAAGAGGAGAAATAGGTAACAGACAGGAAGAAATCAGACTTCATCATAGGGAAAATATGCATGGTGGTGGGGACTATATTTACCAATTGCAATTCTTTAAACAGAAAAATAAAAATAAATTAATCGGACTTCTCATAACTGGCTGGTGTGATACTTTGGAATGTTTCTGCTTGCTAGACTTTGAATTAAGGAAAAATGATTAGTATAGCAGAGATTAATTCATGACATTGGGGCCAAAGGATCATAAAAATAAATTGGAGGGGGCTTAGAGAGTAAATTAGATGTATTAGCTAGAGGAAGTAAAACAAAGCTACCCATAGCTTAAAGAATTATTTAGGAACTAATGAGCAGTGGAGAGAGGAAGTCAAAGGAAATAAAGTTAAAAAAAATAAAAATAAAACAAGCCTCAGTAAAATAGGCCACATCTTTTTTACTTTTTAAAGGACCACAGCAAACTCATGGTTTTCTGGAGTATGTGGAATTATGTCATACACATAGGTGGCCATGATATTCTGTTTTCCTTTGATTGGCAGGATACTTCACAGCTTTGTGGAATGTAAAAAACATTAATCTAGAACAGGGGTTCCCAGACTCTTCAGCTTATTGATGCCTTCATGAAGTTTCAAATTGTTCATCTGCAGGACCGTATCGAGTCTACTCCCTCCCGGCGTCCCGTGCGGTCACACAGGGAGGGCCTGCTGGGGTACCATCGGCGGTGAAATGCCGACTGGTGACCCCCAGAAGTAGAGCCTTCTCTGTGGGGGCCCCTACCCTCTG
>JANHFL010008184.1:0-20344 GCA_032468155.1 Oxyrhabdium leporinum
TTCTTTCTTTCTTTCTTTCTTTCTTTCTTTCTTTCTTTCTTTCTTTCTTTCTTTCTTTCTTTCTTTCATCAAGTTTGCTACAGTGCTACAGGGCACCAGGCTAGAAATTGAGAGATCATGAGTTATAGTCCCCATCTTAAGCACAAAGTCAACTGGGTGACTTTCAGTCTTAGGAAGGAGGCAATAGCAAGCCATTTCTGAAAAATCTTGCCAAGAAAATTGCAGGTACTTGTCCAGATAGTTTCCAGATAGTCCAGATGGTTGGACATAAGTGAATAGAAGAAAAAACGAGTTCAAGGGGGAGAGGGGCATTCTTTTATGCTTTATTTTTCCCCAGAGCTGAGTAGCTATAATACCTCTGTTAGTTCCTTCTCAAGGTCATGAACCTCTGCCATGAGGGGCTTTATAGGAGATGCACCTATAGCACCATGCAGTGCTCTAGGAAGTCATTGGTAACCAATGCAACTTGTATAGAAGAGGTCCTATATAATTGTATCAAGGCACACAACACTGCTTGCCCAGATTCATTCTGGACCAATTGTAGCTTTTAACTGGTATTCAAATGCAGTCCACAGCAATATCCACTGATTAACATGACTTTTGAAGTTATGAGGCATTAGTGATCATAAGAAGGGACTTCCGATTCAGGAAAGAGGGACAGATCAGTGCAAAGATGTTCCTGGCCACAGTTGCCACTTGCTCTTCAAGTAGGATCTGTGAATCGAGGAAGATACCCTAATTGTACACCAGTTGTATCTGGGAAGTATCATCCCATGAAGTATTAAACATGAAAAGTCTGGGGCACTCAAAGAAACAATGAACCCCTAGTCACTCAGTTTTGTCAGGGTTGAACTTAAGCCTGTTCCTCGCCATCCAGACCCCAATAGCCTATAAGTGCTGGGACAAACGGGTCACCATTTGTCTCAAACCTAGTCTACCTTCTATAACAGGGGTATCAAACTCAGATCCGGCCCATGGGGTGCTGAGATCTGGCCCATGGAGCTGCCCTGGAAACAGTGAAGGACCGGCCCGCAGTGCCTCTGCCAGCAAAAATAGAGCTTGGGGAAAGGCAAATGCAGTCCCCCGAGCTCCATGCTCGCTGGCAGAGGGCTGCGGGAGGCCGTCACGGGCAAAAATGGACATTGAGCTGACCATGCCTATCCTGGCCACCCCCACCCCACCGAGGTCAAATACAACCCTGTGCCGCCCTCAATGAAATTTAGTTTGACACCCCTGTTTATAGCAAAAATAGTGCCATTACATTATACTGACCAAGATCTTATGCTGCTAGCATTGACTAAACAGGATGAGCTGAGTTCTTGTGAATCTTTATTAGCTGGAAAGTTCCTTGATTCACCCTATCTCCAGAGATAAAACATCTCAGCATTCTGACTAAGGTTGACTTATGAAGATTGTTATATTGTGATTGAGACAACCTGAAAGCTCCAAAGGGGGAAAATATCAGAAGGATAGAAACTGTATTGACTGAGAAGGAGGTTACAAAAGCCTGACCGCAGTACATTTAATTAGAGTTTGAGTAATGATTGCTTCACTTTTGCATCTGCTCCCTATTCAGCTGGAGGTGGAAGACAACAATTCTGAGGCATGTATTTTGATCACCACTCAATTGTTTTAACATAAGTATTAACAAGATGTCAGAACAGGGAGATCTTGCATAATATATGTGTTGATGCAATACACAGGCAACAGTAGGGTAAGTTAAGGATATTGTGGCTGCCTCAACAGAGAAAGTCTTGGCATTCAACTTATGCACATCATTTTAATCTAGATCCGTGGTGGCGAACCTATGGCACGTTGTCACAGGTGGCACACAGAGCCGCCCCAGCTCAGTTCCACCACGCATGCCTCCCACCGGCCAGCTGGCCTTCGGGTCTCTTCCGCGTGTGCACAGGGGGCGGGGGTGCATGCACAGGGGTGCATGTGCATGCCTGCATGGGGGGCACATGCCTGCATGCGGGGGGCGCCTTGCATTATGGGTATGCGCTTGCGCTTTGGGCACTCAGGTTCGACATCACTGATCTAGATGAACATCTTATTTATTTTGATACCAGCAAATAGGAATTTGGAAAGATGTGAGAATGCAAAATGGGTATACAAATTTATCTTTTAAGACATAGGTCTTAAAATGTCTAGATGACAAAGAAAAAAATTTCACAACAGGCACAAAACTTTAAAAGCAGAAAAAAGGGTGTGCTTATTTCATACTAGTGCGGGAGTTCTGCCTGTTGACTCTCTGCCTGGATAATGAAATTATCTGGCATTGCCACACAAACACAAATATTATTAGTTAAAACAATTTGTATAGGAAAGTCTCAGTCTTATCTCCATGTCCTAATCACCTTATATGTTCTTAAATACAAGTGCACTTCCATTGCAACCTTAACATTTTGTTTCCCAATACATTTTTTTGTTCTCTTCATACAACACACTTCATGAGCCTTGCACATAACATCCTGTTTATAGGAAGAAACATTTCTTTAGTGTTAATGGTAGGTTAGGTGCCATATAAACAATAGATATAAAATAGTTGCTTTTCAGAAGATGTCAAGAACTACTAGACATATAAGATTGAAATTAACGAAAACTACGAAGGATTGAATGTTGTAATATTGGATGAAGAAAGAAACATCAATTGGGAATATAAAAAACTGTTACACCTTTACTTCCATTATTATACCGTGTTTCTCAGAAAATAAAACCGAGTCTTATTTTCTTTTAGACTTAAAAATAAGCACTTGGGCTTATTTTCGAGATGGTCTTATTTTTTTTGAGGTGCAGCAGGCCAGACTCAGTGAGCTGGATGCGTCATGGATGCACTGTTGCCTCCATTCTGAAACTTCAGCCTTCAGAATGGAGGCTGTTGACGAATGGGAGGAAAATGGGAAGGGGGGATTTTCCTGCCTGTCATCTATTCCTCAAGCTCAGCACAGGCTGAGGGAAGGATGGCAGGCAGCAAAGTCCCCCCTCCCCATTTTCCTATCGTTCACCCAAAAGCCTCCATTCCGAAACTTCAGCGTTCAGAATGGAGGTTTTTTGGTGAACACTGCCTCAAGGGGCCAGCAGGCTGCAGCTGCAGCCAGACAGTTGCCCTCCCCCCATGCCCATGACACTACTCATGCTGGTCACGCCCCTCCCCTCCCCGGGCTTATTTTCGGGGTAGGGGTAATATTAGGGTTGGGCTTACTATTGGGGTGGGTCATGTTTTCTGAGAAACATGGTAGTTTTACTAAACATGGATAACCTACTCAAATAAATACTACTTTCTCAAAAAAAAACATCATAAGGAAGAAATTAGCAGCATATCTGTTGCAGATATTGCTATCTTTAAAACAAAAAAACTCTCTGTGGTGGGAATCCTAAAGAAAGCCAGCAGAATGTAAAGAGCAGCATCAAGAGGAAGATGTTTGATTAAAGTTTGTTCTAGGGTTCAAGGGAAAAGGTTAGAACATTTGTAGCAAAATTCAGAGGATTAGAAAGAGTAGTCAATGGATGGTTGATTTTAAGGAATAGGAGGCTATTGGAGTTAGACATGATTTGAGATTTGGGTGGCAGAGCTATCTATGATATGATAAATTTAAGATTAATTTGTATTTAAAAATTATTTTGTTAGACATACCATACTGAGAATTTGGAATAAATTTAAAGCAAGATTGTCTCCTAAAATCCCTTTATGGCTGCCGCCCCAGGAAGCTTTTTTTTTTTCAGAAGAGATATGAATATTATACAAACTTGATTAACTTATCCTGATCTACTGATCTTCACTGAAAGAGAACCTAGATTAAAAACAAGAGTTGGAAAGGAGATTATATTCGTCAATAGTTTGCCTATGTACAATTGCCAGCAAGATTTACACTGGATAAAAATATTTCTTTTTGCAGATGAAGAAACAGACTTTAAAAGAAACTTACATACTAATGACAATCATCTCATTGCCAAGGAATATAAATTGTTGTTGAAAATGAACCAGGAGGATGAATGTGTTAATGAGAGTATGATTAAATGGGAAAAACAAAATTGGATATAATACTATGCTCAATCAATGGAAAAATGTGGATTAATAGATGACATTTCAATTACCTATCATATGAAAGAAAAATTTTATAAAATGATATATCTTCTGACTTCTGAAAAATTATCAAAGATGTATACAATAAGGAAATATCATTCAAGTGTTGGAAATGTAATCGATGTGAAAGTACTTTTTATCATCTTTGGTGTACATGTAAGACTGCAAGTAGTATTGGGATCAGATATGTTGTTTGATTCAGAAAATATTAAAAATGAATGTAAAATTAAAACCAGAAGCTTTTCTTTTCGGTATCACAGATAAGCAGATCGAAAGAAAGCATGGGATTTTGTTTCTATATATGACAACGGTGGCAATACTTTTATATGCACAGAGATAAAAACAAATTCCGACTGAAAAGTGGATTCTGAAATTAATGGAATTGGCAGAGATGGCAAAACGGACTATTTTCATGAAAGACAAAAGCCTATCTACATTTCTATCTGGAGACCACATTTGGACCTCTTGCTTCAGAAAGATAAAAAATGAACTTTTGATTTTAGGATTCACTTATTAGATCTTGTATATTTCAATGTTATCATTAGATCTGCTCTCTCTCTCTCTGTCTCTCTCCTTCTGTCTCTCTCCTTCTGTCTCTCTCTCTCTGTCTCTCTCCTTCTGTCTCTCTCTCCCTCCCTCTCTCTCTTCTTCTCTCTCTCTCTCGTTCTCTCTCTCTTCCTCCAACAATATCAAGAGCTCATCTGAGAAAGGATGGAGAAGTACTAAGAGGATACAAAATAAGAGCGAAGCACTGAAAATGAGAACATTTGAATAGGTTGATTAAAAAAAGAGAAGAGAAAGAAATCTGCCAACATTAATCTATACTTATTCTTGAACTTTCTGTTCCCAGTCATTTTACATGATTAAATTAAAAATTAAGGCACATAATAATTTCAAACAACAATGAACGTTCAACAAAAGCAAAGATACGATTATAAAAAAAAAGAAATCTATATTGGATATGTCACAAAATTACAATTCCAGTTCTCTGAAACAAATGACGCTGTACAAACCATTGCCTCAGTGTGTGCAGTAATGATTCACCCATAAAACTAACCAGACAGTTTTGTATATTTACTATTGAAGGAAACAAGAGTAAGGGGCCCTAGTCAGGGGTATTCTTGCTTTACCGGATATATGACCTGCAGTAGCCCCCTCACTAATTGACTGACCCTTTTTATGTTTCCTGTAATTGTTTCCTGTTTCTACAGATTGCCATAGGAACTAGGATGCTCCTTTTGGACATATATTGTATACAGCTTGAGTTGGGTGGAAGATGGGAGATTTATGTAGTTATAATAAATGCCTGTTATTCATCCAGATTTTAGAAATCATTGTTTTACAAATCATTGTTCCAATGGAATGAGGCAGATTTCCACTGGAATGCCTGATAATAAGTGTGTGTGTGTGTGTTTATGAGTGTGTGTGTCCAGGATGAGTATTTGTTTGAAGGAATACTTGCATCACAAACTGGGACTTCCCTATACCTGCTGACTCCTTGTAATAGTCTTAAAGGAGACTTCTGCATAAGCATGCCAATACATAGTTGGATGCCAGCTATAATATTAATGGATTCACAGGTCTGAATATTTTTTTGAGTCTGTATTATCTTAAATCCTGTGCATGCCTTATATGGTTTTGCCACCCACTAAGAATGCCTGCCCTATAGAGTCTTTGTAATACTTTTAGTCACTTTTCTAAAGATGTCAGTGGTTGACAGCTTGATTTGCAGGGGGGCAATTTTTTGTGTCTGTTTATCTGTGTATCTGTCTAAAAATGAACCTGATAGGGAGATGTGTGTGAGAAAAAGTGAGACAGAGAAAAATCAACAGTTAAGCAAGAAGCAAACAAACTGGTAATTTATGTCATCAGAAGTGATGTTGTCAATTAATATTCTGAGACATAACTTCACAGAGTTGAAAGCCAAAAACACAAACTTATACTAACCAAATTTGTTTCCTTAAACTTTTCTGCTCTATTTCTTTAACGAAACAACTGAATTTTTAATGTGTGCAAAAGAAAACTGTCTTTCTTATTTCACTTTGTGTACCTCTTTATTCATTACTATTTGTTAAACTGTACCATGATGAGATTAAGTCAAATGAAACAACTAACAGCAGCCCCCATAAGCAACTATAACAGCTCATTTTTAAAAAAAAATCAGGTCTATTTTAAATGTAGCCATTCAATAAATTGATCATGGCTTCACTCCTCTCTTCTGAATCACGTCCGCTTGGACTTCCTTTTATACTTTCAGTACACAAGCTATTTGTTTACAGTGATGGAAGGGTGATTACAGATCCAAAAAGATATACTTTAGGTGGTCCAAAATTCCAGGCTGCTATTGTCTTAATTGTGATTCAATTACTGTGAGGAAAAAAAGCCTGAAACTAAATTCAGCATATTTCTGATCACCTGTATCTATAAATTGTATGAAATTTGCTAGAGCTGGTCAGAAAGCTGTTGTAATGTAGACAGATGTTTCATGAATACCAGGGATGCTAGAAAACTTAACGGAGGAGAATTCTGTATTCTGAGCAAATTCCCTTGGTCTGCATCTTTCCAACAAATGAGAACACCCTAGAAGCCATATTCTTACCAAGTTCTGTGAACTGGTCATGGAGCTGACTATTAATTATTTTAATTTTTTAAAGCGAGAACAGCATTTTTTAATTCTTTATATAAAATATCCATGTGAGGAGTAATACATCACCATGTACTATCCCTTCTAGCCGTATTTCCAACCCTATTTCAATGTGTTCAATGGCTACTGAACCTTCAAGCAACTTCAAATTTCTAGAAAAACCTGTTTCAGATTTAAGAAGCTACCATCTCACAAATTTATCAGCATTTTGGTTTTAAAGTTACGAATGCTGTGCAAAATTTTTTTTAAAAAAAACCTGAACATGTAGGTTCAAATGGAAACTTTAGTTCAAAAGAAACTTGTGTTTTTGAATTGTGAGAAAACACCATGAAATTCTCATACCCAGGACCTTTATGGGAAGGCTTTTTCCTAGATAAGGTATGCTTCTGCAATTAAAACATACCGGTTAATAGATTTCTGTTTTTATGTGTGTTGAACTCTCAAGAAATACTAAACCCAGAGTCTTGGATTATTGCCAGTAAAGAAAGCCAGAAGGAAATATAGAATACCCTATTAACCAGGGATACTGGGCAAGTAAGTTATGGAACCAATATAATAATTTACAGTAACAAAATAAATATGAATAAATATTTCATTATGTACAATATTTTACTATAAATAAAACCATGGTTTTGTGTTTGTGTAAGGCTAGGGATATCTAAGAAGGTATTAGCAAAGGAATAGGAAAAGAGAACAATTGTAGATGAAGTACATCAGAAGATCTAAAGAAAGGGGACAAAGACAGTGCTAAAGATATGAAAAAAGGGAAAGCAAGAGGAATATTTCCAGGGAAGATGTTAATAGAATTGGAGCAGAAGATGGAAAGAGGTTTTGGCAGGAAGAGGAACAGAGGGAGAAGATGTAGCATACTGACAGCATTGATCCATTTGACATCTTTTGATTTGCACTGATGATGTTACTTAGTTGGATAATGAAATGTCTACAAGCAAAAATGAAACTCATAGAGCACCAAGAACTCCAAAGTGCAACATTGAGCTAGAGATGTTCTCTTCTGTTGAAACATCTAGGCCTCTGATGAAGCCCTTTACTGAAGAGAGTAGTACCCTCATGGATTAGCAACTAGTTGAAGAATAAAAAATAGAGAGCAGGAATGGACAATTTTCATATTGAAGAGATGTGAAAAGCGCTCCCTTCTCCGGGAATCAATATTTTGACTCAGTATCAGCATCATAAAATATATCCATATCTTTCAGCTTCTTTATGTCTGAGCTAGAGTTAAGCATCAGTACTAAAATGGACAAATTTACAAATGATATCAAATTCTTTATAGCAATAAAATCAAAACATGACTGTGAAAAACTCCAAAAATATTTTCACCAAATAAGGTGAATGGGTCATCATATCAAATTCAATTTGGTGTTACAAAAATGAAAGTGATAAGATACTGATTTTAAATGCTGCCCTCCCCTCAAACAGACACTTAACATATGTGTGAATGAGGTCTTTCCTAGTACTGACTGATCAGGAAAATGATTCGGAAATAATAGTAAGGTAGTTTAATAAAAATACTACAATAACTTAGTTGTGACTGATAAGTTGCTTCTGAGGAAATGAATGTTGGCACCTGGCAATTCTGCTGTTAGTGATAGCATTTTAGATTACAAACTCAAATGTATGCAATTCTGTTTTATGTTATTCACTATTCTGTCCTAAGGTCAATATTATATAATATGACTGTGTTTTATGCTCCTGAACACCATGAAGTAGAAGAAATTACTACTGAGGAACTTAGATCATCAAATCCAAGGTTAGGAACTGAGAAATGACCCACCCAGTATCTTGACGCAGTCCTTGAAAACAGAAAGATATGCATTTTAGGATTAACTCTTGCCTAGAACTCCAAGCTACACTGGTATATTGCTAGCTGTACTTTTTTTGTTTATTGATGTAGTTATAATGGAACTGGGATTGACAAGTCTGGCTTAAATATCCTAGGAAAACAAAAGTGGACCAATAAAACTTGAAGAACTACTAAAAAAAAAAGCCTGGCTAAGTGACTTTGAGCCAATCATTGTTTCAGCCCAACTACTTCACAGAGCTGTTTTGTGAGGAACCCAGGAGGATTAGGTATGTTCACTGCCTTGAGTTATTTATAAAAATAATAGATTAAAAAATAAATAAAAAGTAGCTATTCAGTGCTTCATAATTTCTAACATGCTACTATGAAATTACTCTTCTTTACCATTTTTTTTAAACAGAGCAAGCCACAATCTGCAACACAAAAGGAAGAATTTTGTAATGCTCAAAAAATTGTGCAGATTAAACAGATTTTATTTTAGTCACTCTTTTTTAGACATTGTTAGGCAAAGAACTAGTGTCCTGTGCTATTTTTTGGATAACTCAGACAGTACCTTCCGAATTTAAATGGACATTGACTGCCTCCTTCTAGCATGAACATAAATTATTGTCTCTCAAATCTGGCATACTCCACACAAGTGGATCTTGCATCTCTTAGAATTGGGAATCTGGGAGTTACAGTCCCAATCTGGGGGGCTTTTGGTTATAGAAGATTTAAGAGGTGCTTCTTGAAAGTAAACACTGCAATTCTTGGGATACTGGTTGAAATGTCTGGAATTCAATTCAATCCAATAGCTAAGCATGACATTCTAGGCCATCCACATAGTCTTTAGGGAAAATGTGATTTCTGTCCCTTCTCTTAGCTCCTTCTGCATCTGATAGTAAGTAAATAATAGATGAATAAATCTGATAGATACTTGTTAAAGCAAAATGATATGTTATAAATATAGTTTGAGTATATCTGTACAGAATTTAGAAAGCTGATTTTCGGCTTCAGCATACTGAAACTTATATTAAGTAACAAGCTGAGTGATAACAAAACAGTCATCCATTATTACACCACATATCCAGTTCAAGCTTTTAAACCAGCAACAGTAAATGGTCCTGTAAACTGTTCTTGCAAAAACTGTGCATATGAACTTTTTATGCTGTATAGCAGACATTACAAACTTAGCAAGTGCATTGCTAATGAAACCCTCATGTTCCAGAACATTAGTACAGTACTATAGTCATACAAACTGAAAGCTAGTTTCATTATTTCTGATTGCTAAGAGGTGAGAAAAATATAGTGAATTGATGTTTAGACATACTTGCCATATACCCATTTAAATTAATGGAACTTGTTATGACTAACTTAACCCACTGATTGGAATCAGGTTTCTCTTAATATGACTTTTCTGGGCTCAACTAAATAGATCACAGAATAGTCAGCAGAATATTTGAAAAAATACTGTAATAGCTGGCTTGTAGGCAGTTAGAGTCATCTGTTACAAATCCTTGACTAAATTAAAAAGGTTCTTCTGATACATTGAACAATATGTGTTAATTATTAATGTTCTCCTTTATTTTAAAAGATCTATTATTAACATAACAAAAATGCAAGTGACAGATGACATGATGAAGCCATTGTAGAGTATGGCAGGCTTCTGAGTAATTCCTTCCTTTTTTCTGACTATGTTACAAGCATTCTTATTTTTTTCTCACTTTCTTTTTTCCAAGAGTGAGCCTATATATATCACCAGAGACACGGAGTGCAATCCCCATCAGTATTAGTTGTAATCCAAAAGCATGAAGAGTATCAGACTGGGGAAAGGTGAAGGCATCATCTAATTTAAAAATAAATTCTTTATTTCTAGGCATTGTTTGCATAATCAGTAGAGCCACAAATTACCCCCTCCCACAGATACACTAAATTAGGCAATGTCCCTTTTATATTTAAGGATAAAAGTAGAAATTTTCCATCTCTATAATTATCCTGTCATTCTTTTTTAAATATTTGAAGAATTATTTTTCAAGTAATATACTGTAGTATATGCTATCCTGAATATATAATTCTTAAGTTTTTCCCCCCTTACAGACTGACCACACACACAAAAACCATAAAGAAGATGCTGTTCAGAGTATGCTGCCAGTTCTCATCTTCAACTCACAAAATTAAAGAAAATAAAGATTCCATAGCATTAACTCTGTCCTCCTCCCTTGTTATTGCCTCTGAAATGAGTAAATGTTGAAATGCAGTTAAAAACTTAATGTGGAGACATAGAGGTGAGTTGAGGGCAGGGAGTTTTTTTGGATGTGGTGTGTGTGTGTTGCTGAGTGATCAGATCATGATGAAATTACGCCTTGTCTTAATGCTTACCTCATTTACTTGGGGAGTGGGCAGTTTTTCACCTTTAATTCTCCATACTGGTGGATAGATGCCTAGGTTTTCAAAAGCCAGCTTCCACAATAGTCCTCAGCCATTCCTACACACTTCAGCCCAACTTTCTAGAGCTACTGAGAAATAACCTCCTGCATCCTAGATCACTGAGCCTCTTTTCCAGCAAAGAAAGGAGCTACTGATGTTGATCTCTCTTTTTTCTAGCTGCTGATCACAAATGTTGGAAGGGGAGGGTTGGGGGAGGGGGAGAGGGATAGAAAGTGAAGCTGGATTGAATAAAACGGTCTCCTGCGAAAGAATCTTGGCCAGGAGAAAGGGTCGAGATTTCATAACGTTACGGACGTTTTCAGCAAAACAAAAACATTCACGATCAGTGGTCGCCTTGTAGTAAGGAAAAACCCAAACGTGATGGCTACATCTATGGGTGCGGGAGCCAGGTATACAGCTAGAGAGGAAAGCATTATTTTAAACTGTAGGTTTCAAGCAGGATGTATTAAATATTCCAAGTTGAATGAACCTGTAGCAATTTGCCCGGGGATAGATTTTCCTCGAGCAGCGTTTCTAGCCGCGTACGATCACCTTCCTAGCCGCGGATTTTAGCTACGAATTCTTAGGAACGGGATCATCTTCTATCGTACTCGCACGGCTCGGTAAAACAGAAAGCCTATTTTGTAAAAACAAACAAACAAACAAACAAACACCCTCGAATTATTCGGGGCCACGTTTTTGCAAGATGGTTTTGTCAGTTCCTCTTACCTTCCACACCGAGCGTTGGAAAACACCTCTCCTTTTTATCACGAGAGGGTGCCGAGAAAGTTACACCTGGGTCGAGTTGGGATACTTTATAAGTACATACAAGATCAAATTACACCCCGGCCAAAACAGTCGCCTGTGATCTTTGGCGGGAATTTGTCCCGACAGTCTGCCCTCTACCTGCCTTTTAAATAAACTTCAGAATACCGTTTGCGTAAAATCCTGCTTACGCTACATTCCTTTAATTGGTAGGGTCTGCCCACCCATGCCCAGGTTAAAGGACTTCAGGAGGAACAACAAAAGAACACAACGGGGGAAAATAAGCAACAACACAGAATCAGAACACAGCCTCCTGTGGGATTTGTACAGCACTCAATGAAAGATGCTGCCCGTCCAGGGCATCCCTGAAGATTGCATTGGGGGAGAGGGTAGATACGCTGTTGCCAGTCGAGCTAAGTACTGGAGTTCATCTGGGGGGAGACGCAGTGCCTGGGATTTTACTCTGCCTGATTCAATCGATCAACCCTTTTTTTTAAAAAAAAAAGTGTTTTCGCAGAAGCAAAGGAGGGCATGGCGCGGCGGGGGGGGGGGAGCTGGGAACTCGAGACTTCGGACTCCCCTCTGGCGGCTAATTGTCGATTGGAAAGGAGGCGTTATTTACATACGGGAAGAGAGACGTGGCCAATGAGAAAGCGCTATAGGTGCCGTGGCTCCTGACTAGCAAGCGCCAGGACCAGTAAGACACGAGGAGGCGGGTTTTTCGCGAAGGGGACTCGCGGCCAGCGCCGGTAGCTCGTGTCATTCCCGGTTGGGTAACGCGGCGGCGGCGGCGGCGGGCGGCGGCGGAGTCGGAGCGGACGGCGGCAAGGGCAGGTACCCGGCATTGGCTCTCGGGTTGGGGGCGTCTTGGCTTTGTGAAGAGAAAGAAAGGCGACCTGCCTGTGTGTCTCGTCTCCTCAGCGAGCGGAGAGGTTTCTTGGCCGGGGAGACTCCAGCCTCGTCAGTCGGCGTACGAGGGGGGCGGCCCCCTATCTTTTCCCCTTCAGTCCCACTGGAGAGGCCTCTTTCATCCTCTTTCCTGCAGGGAAATCTCAGCTGCTCAGCCTCTGGGTCGCTGCTGTGTGGTGGCGACTTGCTCTCTCTCATCCGCGTAACAACCGCCACTCATTCCTACCACCACCACCACCCCTCACTCCCTGCCGCCGCCGCCGCTGCTGCTGCTGCTGCTGCTGCTGCTTTTCCAGGTCCGGTTCCTGGGCCGCCAAGCTTTGTGTTTCTTTGCAAGATGCTGAATGGAACGGGTTTGGTTTTAAAAAGAACATTTGTGGTTAAACACGAAAAGAAAACGAGAAATAACACGCCCCTCACCATCACTTTGACATGGAAGCCGGCCTAAGAGTGATTTGCAAATGCTGCGTCTGGTCTGAAAGAGGGAGAAAAGGAGAGGGAGAAAGGCGCGAAGGTAGAGCCGGTTTGCTCCCAGCACCGCCCCGGAGCAATCAGGGCTTCTGGGGATGTTGACACACCTTGCGTTTGCAGCCTAGATTTCGTGCATGGTCCATTCTATAAACAACACAGTTGTAGCAGTAAATGTTACTAGCACATAAAGACAAAGAAAGAGGGAGGGAGGGAGGAAGGGAGAGAGGAAGGAAGGAAGGAAGGAAAGTCTTTTTGTTGCCACTCTCCCCTTTAATTGTTCCAGGATAATTTGGAATTTGGTTAGGGTGGGGAAGAGAGATTTAAATTCTCATCTTGTTTCCTTCAATCACAGCCTTGGGAGATGGCTGGTTTGGAAGTAGACTGCCAACCCAAGTTAAACATAAAGATTAGAGAAGAGGCTTCATAGAGACAGTGAGTTATTTTACTTCTAAGGCACTCTGTGCTAAAGAGACATGTCCTCAAGTTCTCAGAACTTTCAATTTACCTGGCGGACTCCTACCTTTGTACCTTTTGGGGTTGGTTTTTGTTGCAGATTGAGAATAAAGTCTGGGCAACAATTTGGGCAGCTTTATCATTTTCATTCTAAACAGCCAAGCATATAATTATAGTCAGTAAGCCAATGGTATTTAAATGGGCAAGGAGTGTATTCCTATAAATTTTGGGTCTCAATTGACAAAAATCAATGGCAATCTTTGTTATCACAGAGAGAGAGAGGGGGGGGGAGAGGATGGAGAGAAATATTGTCCCAAACTTATAAGCTTTAAAAACAAGTATTTATCAGAACCTGCCTACAAATGTTCCGAATAATGAACCCCATGATCAAAAGTTTTCTATGCAAGATCCATTGAATTTACTAGCAGAAAAAGCCCTAAAAAATTAGGGTGAAAATACAACTATCCTTTTAGTGGTTCCTATTTATTTTAAATAGGGTTATGCATGAGAAACTGCTGTCAAATTTATGCCTGAACCATGAAAACAAATTTATACTTGGTTGGTTTGTTTAGATTTATATGGCCTTCCCTGTCGACACAGTGATTCTGGGCCATGAACAGTTATGTTATAATTAATTACAGTGGTTAAAAATAACATGTCTGTAATAAGCTTTAGCAACCAGATACTTTTATTTCCCTCCCCTCTTATTCATTGGTGAATACACTGTAATAAAATGTTCATTTGTCAAAAAGTAGCATTAAAAGTAGAATTATTTATTAGATTTATATATTGCCTTATATTCTACAATTCTAGTCAGTGTACATAATGTTCCTTCCCCCACCTATTTTCCCCAACACAACAAACAACCTGTGAGGTGAGTTAGGGTGAGAAAAAAAATGACTTGTCCAAAGCCACACAGCCAGTTTTCATGCTTAAGGGAAGGCAAGAATCCATAATGTCCCAATTTCTAGTCCGGTGTCTTAATCACTGTACCAAAATGGATACTTTGATAAAATATATATTTCAGGTTTATTTAAAATACCAGAAGTTTTTCTGCAGGCTTCACAGGGGTTATAGTTGCACTTAAAGAGTACTTTTGTTTTGCAAAATTAAATGTTCATTAGTAGAACCAGCTGAAAGATAGAAATTGGTGATGAGGAATTTTGAGTGAAAAATCTATTTGGGAGGACTGAAACCCCTTTAAGCATAGCTTCCTAATAGTTTTCATGTTGCATAATAACACTTTTCAAGAATGCCTACATAGTAAAGACAGCTGTAAAAACCCAGAGTATGAAGGGAAGCTTAAGGTTGTAAGAATAAGTGCTTTCAGTTATCTTCCATTAAACTTTATATTAAACTTCCTCTTTTGAATACTACTGTAAGGACTTTCACAAATTAGTCAAAGTGTTTAACATTTGAAAAAGATTTTTTTGCAGTTTATATACAGGAAAAATGTATAAATTATGTTCATTCTGTTTAGCCAGCTACAGGTGAATTTACTTATTTAAATCATATTTAATGACTGAACCATCAGGATCTTTGTGTAGACATGAGAACTTGTAATATTGATTGTACCAAAGAGATTTAAGATTTATGTAAACCTACAAAATCACTCTTGTCTCTGCGTGTTATAATAGCCATTATTCTTCTATCTACGCAATGCAAAGGAAAATATTGAAAAGAATCCCATCTATCTTCTCAGATGGAATAAAAGAGAAATTGTATAACTCAATGTAGTTCTTCCCATGTAGTAAAAGTTCAGAAGTGAGTAGCAGAACATAGTTGAAAGTATAGATTAAAAAGGCTATAGCTTTAGACTGATAGCCGGCAATATTTATTTGTTTGTTTGTTTATTTGTTTATTTATTGTGCTGCCCATCTTGCATGAATCTGATATCTAATTGTACTTATCTGTAATTATAGTGCCTTTGATCTCCTCTTTTGTCCTCTCTTAGCTTCACGAGGCACAAGGTGTACTGTATCTAATTTATGGTCTCCTAAATCCCGGTCTAGATAGTTGCTGATAGTTTGGCTGGTGAGACTTAATACTGTGTTTATCTCATTACCAAGCTTAACAAATCTTTTTAAGTATTCTCCCCAAGTAGCCATACAGCATTTCTTTCAGTTATGGGCAGCTTCCAGAATCCCTTCCAGTGCTGATTTTCTTTGCTTCTCTCCCCAATTCCTATACATTTAATTATTTGTATTCTGAAATATTTTTCCTTAAAAAAATGCAGTTAATATAGGACAAGGAACAATACCTCTTGTACCAGTTGTATCATCTTGAAGAATAACAGGGACCAAAATTTGTTTTATGAAATAAAATCTCACGCCATAAATGCTTTTACTTGAATATACTTGGACTCTTCACAGTACCTTTAGATTTCATTGTAAAGAAATAGAAAAGGTTTATTATTTTGTATTTGGTGCTTTTAATATTTTAATAATTGCAACAAAACCACTGAAGCCGAAACATGATTCGGCTCTGTTTTGATCTCAATCTATTAGATGTAAATAAATGTATATTTCAGTCAAACAAGTACAAGTTTAATGAATTATTTTTGGTATTGGTATTGTCAGTATTCACTAGTATTCATATGACAAAGACTAGAATGAGAAAAAATTGAAAATTATTACCGATATAACCAAATTAATGAAAAAATATTAAGAAAAGGGTGTTTGATACTAGTAAACTTCACAATTGTTCTTTAGAAAAGTTTAAGAAACCTTAATTTGGATGGCTTGTGTCATTCAAAAATCACTGGTCTGGGTTGGACATCATCCTAAACCATGTTTTGTTTAACCATTGTTTATTTAATAAGCTATAATAGTAGGTTAACACAGCAAGATAAATGTTAATTAACCACTGTGAATTATGGCATAGGATAATGTGTGGAACAGTTCATTAGGTTTGATGAATATAACTTTTTCATTTTTAAAGAACACTAATGACTCAAGCAGGCTTATTGTAGAAGAAAAATTACTCTTATAACCATGTAGTCCAGGCAGATATTTGCTCTAGTATGAACTGTCCTCTGACATTATAAATGAAGATGAAATTTATTCTTACCTGTTTTATTTCATGGAATCTACAAGTTTAACCTTAGTCTGGAACTTTGTGAATGAGACATCTAAAAAAGCTTTCCAATGGTGTTCCACATTGTCATGATTTTATGGTCAGCACAAGTAAGGATAAATTTTTATAGAACAGGATTTTCCAGAAAAATGTACTTCATCAGTTGTTCCAGAGGTGTCTTATTTCCTACAATACAGTATTGCAAATGGAGAGCCTCCTGGTTCGTATAATGGAACTGTATCAGATTCCAGAGCAGAATTTTACCTAGAGTAGAATTCTGTTACTACTCATAGATGTTGATATCTAAGTCTATAGTACTCATCCACCACAATTTTTTAATTTAAAAAATGGTTTGCATTTTATTCTGCAAGCTAGAAAATGTATCTTTCTGTAGTCTTTTGAGTATTTATTCCCTTGCCTTTCCATGCAACTGCATAGGTGTTCCATTAGTAGTATTTTAAAGCTCCTTAATTTTGGATATGATGTTTGCTTTATTGTAAGTCCCATATATAATAAGAATTACCTCACAGTCATCTCTAGTTCCATTCATGGACTAACTAAAGGTAATTATTATTACAAAAGGAGTAAATTGCAATATGGATATGACCTCTTCATACTTCATACAATAAATATTCTTGATATCGCTGTAGAATTAAATATGAATAATGTAATATAACTCTAAATGTTGCTCTATGCAGGAGCAAGAGCTGTGGAAAGAGTCTTGCACTTACTCAAGTTTATAGTTTCTTTATAATCTCAGTCTGACTGCAACTGATACAAATATTTGACCAGTTTCATAAAAGCCTGCCTCTGACTTGATAACTAGTTATGGTGCGTTTTTTAAGGTAGTAGCTGTGAAAATTTAGGTATTCTAGTATTGCTTTTAAATAATAATGTTTATAAATTAAAATTTCTATAATTGGTTTTGATATTTAATTACTGAATTATTTAATGCCGGGGAGAGTTAACCCCTGCCTTTTATATACTAAATGACTTTTAAGTTAATTTTTGGCTCTGTAAAATGTAGAAAATCTGACTTTTAGAGTTTGCTAATAGCAGGCAAATTGATTTTATAAATGGATGGTTTTCAAAGGCTCTTTGGTTAGTGACATAAAAAAAGTCATATAATTGAGCGCCTAAACAAGAACCTTCAAGGTTTTGACTTTGGTGGCTCACTAATAAATCTCTGAAAATGATGTTAATAGAAGGACTCTCATAAGTCATACTGCAATGAGTATCAGTATTCTGTGTAACAAAATAAAATGCCATATGAATTAATCAGCAGTAAATGTTTAAAGGCCAATTTGTGCATTTTTAACTAGTTTTGATAGAAATCCGTTGATATTTACATACTAGAGAATATTATAGGAGTTTTTAAATAGTGTATAGTTTAATTTTGCATGTTAATTTTGTGTTGTTCAGACAAATGAATAAAAATAGTTTTAGTAAACTGCTGCTTAATCTATAGATCAAAGAGAAAGTTATATATAAAGGTTGTTGCAAATTAAAAAAGTAACAATGGTTACTTCCATCCTTGTGTCAATACAGGAATATTACATAATAAAGATAAGATCCCAAATTTGTGTTATTTCCAAGTATAAAACTTTACATTTTCTCATTCATTCCCAGCTGAGATAGCCAGAATTTGTTACATTGTTTATCAATTTACATTGATATGATTATAGAATTACAATAAAAATAAGATGTTTCAACCCTTCACGTACTACTTGTGTTTTAAATTTGTCAAAGAAATGTGCATGTTAATTGCTTGATATACTCACCAACACATACAGCAGAGATTTAGAATTTACAACCCAAGAAAATGTATTTTCTCTACATGGCAGTATTATGCATATAATTTTGTAAATGTGAATTAAGAATGAAAGCTAAAAGTAAGTTATATTTAAGAGACATGGGACCCATGAGGTCTTCATGTACTGTTTTTCAGCATAAAGTATAAAGAATAGAGAAACTACTCTCACACAAATTGTGTCATATAAATTGAAAATGGATTATCTATTATGTATTGTCTTCCAATGCAGTTTCTTGAATATCTTGAGAACCAATGTTTGGAATAGAAGGGGGAGAGAGGACTGGAAAACTTTATTCTGTTAATAAAATTCAATTAAGAGGTATTTTTAGACCTGTTGAGTAACTCCTATTTCTTTGTCATCTAACTAAGTTGGGTAATTTTCTTTGTTCTCCACTTATGAATATCTATAACTTAGCAGTAAATTTTAGTATTGTAGTGTTTTTTATTTTATTTTTAGTCTTTGATACACAGTTTTCTCCCTGTAACTGCCAGTCTTGTTAGAATATGTGGACTTTTATTTAGTAAATTACTGATCTTACACAGTACAAGAAAATATGGCAGTGTTGTATATTAATTGGCTTCATCAACAGATGAAGATATTGGAAGTATTTCAGTTCCATATTCTCCTCACCCCTGATCCTTTAGATATTTACAGTAGATTATTGCAGAAATTCTTATTTCAGTGGTTCAGAATAGAAACAAGTAGTGCTTTGATTGAAGTTTATTTTGTAATAATTTCCATCTCTGTCTCCAGCCACCCTGCTTCTAGCTTCTAGGGACAGTTGACATGTAATGTTGATTAATAGTAAAAATGATTTGTTTAAAACATTATTTCAAATATTTTTGAAAAACTAGTATTGCCACTTGGGGGAGCTAGGACAATTTACATTCCAAATTGTTGTGAATCTTGCTGAACTTGATAGGGTAATTGGAAAAATAAGTGGGAAGAAAGCCATGAATTACTTAACATTTATGATGGATTATAATGCCAAAAATAACTCTTGGATATTGTAAAAAAATCTGGAAATTCAATTTTTGGTTAATAAACCTTTAAGACCAATATGCCTAATTTCAATAAGAAATTTGGTCAGAGACTGCATTTAATTGCCTTATTGCAGTAACGTCACAATAGAAGTCTATTTGATACAGTGATTTCAGCCACTTTATGTAACTGCTATACAGTTGATTTCTTCATGCTATTTGTAAAATTGTTAGTTCAGAAATTTGATATTTAAAGGTTTCCCTGTATGTATACTGTACAGTGTTGATTCTTATGAGGTTACTGAAGAATGACATTTAGGAATTCTTAAAAGGAAAAATAATTGTTTGTTTATGAACGATAACAAAACGATAGACCATCTTAAACTTCAAATTATTTAAAACTTTTTAAAATCATGGCTCTCACTCAAATCATTTTCACAATTTGCTTCTTTCCTTTGACAATGTGCCAGCAACTGACAGTCACACAAATAGTGAGGAATTTCAATAGTGGCAGTGTTTGTCATAAGGTGACTAAATGCAATGCCAGGAATGCAAATCTGGCCAAGTTTGTCTGCTGGTCTCATCTGGGTAGACATTGGATTGGACACTGTCAAGGAATATGATGGCTGCAAGTTAGTTTATCAGAATCAGAAACTGTTTCTGGAGAATATATTTCCTTGCTATTGCCAAGAAAACTGCATGCTGTGTCCATCAGGAATGTAGATCAACATAAGGGCATTTTTATCTTTTATTTTAAAAAACATAATTATATTTATGGTGAAAATATGAGCTGGGGTCTGAAGTTTTATTGTTTCACTTCCTACATTTTTAGAATGTGTTGCATTCTGCATTAGGGATTTTAAAATCTAATTTAATGGAAGAAGTGGACTGGGGTTGTCTGCAATCTAGTACTTATTTTAA